>ML243073.1:0-36325 GCA_005239495.1 Nicotiana undulata
CGACTCCAGGTATGTATGGCTAACTTTAATCTTTGTAAAATCGCTTGGTGGTGTCCGAGCATATGGTACGTGTATTGGTGTGAATATGTGCAAATGATTGTTCAAATTGTGTTGAAGCGTGAAGTGTATTCCTTGTCTGTCTTTAGTTGATCACCACACTACCATGATATGTGAAATGATGCTAGTAGGTTAATGAATCCAAGAGTATGAATGTATATGCTAAAGGNGTCAATGTCGTATATGATTCACTGTTTGGTAAGGTTTATTGTGGCACGATCTTTTTTATATATATTGTGGGTTGTAAATAAGCTATATTCCTATTGCTGAAATTTTCTGTAATTGAATTGTGAGCTGTCATTGTTGATATGTGATATGATTGTCTGGTGGGATCGGGTTGCGCGCCGCAACAGGAGGGATAAGGGTGATATGTGAGAAATGATAAGGGTGAGATGTGATTGTCCGGTGGGATCGGGTTGCACGCCGCAACAGAAACATAAGAAATGATTATGATTGTCAGGTGGGATCGGGTTGCGCGCCGCAACAGAAGAAATAAGGGTGGAATGTTGAGAAGGGATAAGAGTGGAATTGTGATTGTGATTGTGATGAAGTGAGAATTGTGGAACTTCCATTGTGTTTATTTCTATATCTTTGTGCAGTGATTGTGTGACTCTCTGTCTGTCTCTTGCATGTGCATTGTTGAGTTTACTTAGAGTAAAGTTTTTTCATACATACCAGTACAATTCAAATGTACTGACGTCCCTTTTGCCGGGGGCGCTACATTCTTGTGATGATTGTAGGCGGTTCTATAGCAGGTACTCCAGCCCACCAACAGTAGTGCCTCATCTACGTCCCATCAGTTGTTTGGTGAGCCCATTTCCTCTCGGTGCTCTGTGTGGTTCACCTCTTCTTCCGGATTTTCATTTTGGTATTTGTGTAGGGTATAGTCGGAGCTTTGTTACCGGCAAGTATTATATAACTCCTTTGTACTCTTAGAGGCTCCGTAGACAGGAAATGTGGGTTATGTACATATGTATTTTGGGCAGTATAACTTGTAGACCACGTAAAGTAAACCTGTATGTTATGTATATTTTGTAAGTATTGTACCACATGTGGGTAATGACAGAAATCTAGAATTTAATTCCAGGTTGTAAGAATGTGTTTAAATTATAATTGAATAATGCACATTGGAATCACGAGGTAATACGTGGGATGGAAAAGGGAATCCAGGTCCGCTTGACTGGGGCTACCCGGTCGAGCGCCGGTCGTGTCCCTCGATTTTGGGGCGTGACACAGGAACCCCCAAACTCAATGATACAAGCGCGTAACATGTCCTCAAATATCTGGATAGTGCACTCAGACTGGTCAGTTAATCCACAATCACCCATATAGCATCGAACTTCCTCGAAGTCTGTGGGAGCCCAACTAAGATATCCATGGTGATCCGCTCCCACTTTCACTCTGGGATCTCTAACCTCTGGAGCAAGCCACCTGGTCTCTGATGCTCATACTTAACCTACTTACAGTTGAGACACCGAGCTACAAATCCAACTATATCTTTCTTCATCCTCCTCCACCAATAGTTCTACATCTTCGCAGCACCCGGATGGATGGAATACCACGAGCTATGGGCCTCCACAAGAATCAACTCCCGTAGCCCATCTACATTGGGAACACATATTCGGCCCTGCATCCTCAACACCTCGTCATCACCAATAGTCACATCCCTAGCATCACCTCGCTGAACCCAGTCCTGGAGGACGAAAAGATGGGGGTCATCATACTCACACTCCCTGATACGATCATAAAGAGAAGATCTAGAGACCACACAAGCCAATACCCGACTCAGCTAAAAAATATCCAATCTAACAAACTGGCTAGCTAAGGCCTGAACATCCAATTCCAATGGCCTCTCTGCTGCTGGAAGATACGCTAAGCTCCCCAAACTCTCTGCCCGACAACTCAAGGCATCGGCCACCATATTGGCCTTCCCGAGATGGTACAAAATGGTTTTATCATAGTCCTTAAGAAGCTCCAACCACCTTCGCTGACGCAAGTTAAGATCCTTCTGCTTGAATAGATCCTGCAAACTCCGGTTATCAGTGTAGATCTCACAATGAACACCGTACAAATAGTTCCGCCAAATCTTCAAGGCGTAAACAATAGTTGCTAACTCAAGATGGACAAGATAGTTCTTCTCATGGGTCTTCAACAGGTGAGAATCATAAGCAATCACTCTACCCTCTTGCATCAGAACACACCCAATACCGATCCACGAGGGATCACAATACACTGTGTAAGAACTAGAAGTTGATGGCAGAACTAGAACTAGAGTCGTGGTCAAAGCAGTCTTGAGCTTCTAAAAGCTCTCCTCGTACTCATCTGACCACCTAAATGGAACAACATTTTGGGTCGATTTGGTCAAGGACGATGCAATAGATGAGAAACCCTCCATAAGACGACGATAATAGCCCGCCAAACTAAGAAAGCTCCGAATCTCCGTGTCTGAGGACGGTATGGGCCAACTCCGCACGCCTCTATCTTTTTCGGATACACCTGAATACCCTCACTGGACACCACGTACCCCAAGAATGCCATTAAACTGATCCAAACCTCACACTTGGATAACTTTGCATAAAGTTTCTCCTCATCAATCTCTGTAACACAATCCTCAGATGTTGAGCATGCTCCTCCTGGCTACGAGAGTACACCAGGATGTCATCAATGAATACAATAACGAATGAATCGAGATAAGGCTAAAACACACTGTTCTTCAAATGCATAAACATTTCTGGGGCATTTGTTAGCCCATAAGGCATCACAAGGAACTCATAATGGCCATATCAGGTCCTGAAATTTGTCTTAAGAATACCCAAATCCCGAATCTTCAGTTGATGATACCCTGACCTCTAATCAATCTTTGAGAACACCCTTGCTCCCTAAAACTGGTCAAATAGATCATCAATACATGGCAAAGGATACTTGTTCTTGACTGTGACCTTGTTCAACTGTGTGATCATTGCACATCCTCATAGTACCATCCTTCTTCTTTACAAATAGAATCAGTGCACCCTAGTGTCACCTGCTAGGCCAAATAAACACCTTATCAAGGAGTTCCTGAAGTTGTTCTTTCAGTTCCTTCAACTTTGTCGGTGCCATACGATACAGTGGAATAGAAATGGGCTGAGTGCCCGACACCAAATCAATACCGAAGTCCATATCCCTATCAGGAGGTATGCCCGACAGGTCTGTAGGAAACACATCTAGAAAATCACGCACCACCAGAACTGAATCAATGGCAAGAGCCTCTGCACTAACATCCCTAACAAAAGCCAAATAGGATAGAAAACCCTTGATAACCATCCGCTGAGCCTTCAAGTATGAAATCACTCTGCTGGGAACATAGTCAATAGAACCGCTCCACTAAACCCTCGGCAACCCTAGCATCGCCAACGTCATCATCTTAGCGTGACAATCTAGAACAACATGACATGGAGACAACCAATCCATACCCAATATCACCTCAAAATCGACCATACTGGGCAGCAAAAGATCCACTCTGGTATCCAGACTCCCAATAGTCACCACACACGACTGATATACATGATCCACAATAATAGTATCGCCCACGAGAGTAGATACATGAATAGATGAAACTAAAGACTCATGAGGCATATCCATAAATGAGCAAAATGCCAGGAAACATATAATAAGTGGGACCAGGGTAAAATAATACAGAGGCATCTCTGTGGAAAACTGAGATAATACATGTAATCACAGCTTCTAAAGCAATGGCATCTAGTCTGGCAGGGAGGGCATCACGATGGGCACAGGTGATGCCTGAGCTGGTCTCATGAAGGCTAGGAATCACGATGGGCACAAGTGGCGCCTGATCTGGTCTCGCTGGTGCATCCACAACTGGGACCTGGTCCTTTTCTGGGGCAACTGGTGGATTTGCAGGTACTACCCCAGCTGCTATGGGGGCTTCACCTCTGCCCTTACCGTGGCCTTTACCGCGACCTCAGCCTCTTGCGGCCCTGGCTGGTGGTACTGGTGGCTTTCCATCCTGCCTTGTAGTACGAGTCCTCACCATCTGTGAGAGAATGAAATAACAAATGTTTAGTTACTAGAATTAAAAGATCCGCACGACAAGAATTCAAGGAGGTGAAGTTTTCCTAAGGGTTCTGCAACCTCTCGAAGATAAGTACAGACATCTCTGTACCGTTACGCAAGACTCTACTACGCTGATCATGACTCGTGAGACCTATGTAACCTAGGGCTCTGATACCAACTTTTCAAGACCCAAAAATCTAACCTATCTTGATGGCGCCTATCGATGATAATAGGAAAACCGACTTTCAAAAATACTTCAATATTTCATAAAAAAGGAAGACATGTAAGAAAAAATAGGCTATTCGACTTTAGAGTCTCACGGGACGGACAAAGTCACAATCCCTCACGTGCACGCTCACACGCCCATCACCTAGCATGTACGTCACCTCCAAATAATCACATCATACTAATTTTTGGGGTTTCATACCCTCAAAACCGGATTTAAGACTGTTACTTACCTCAACTGCGCAGAAATCCTACTCTGAAATTCCCTTGCCTCTCAAATCGGTCTCCAAATGCCTCGAATCTAGCCACAAGTAGTACGAGATAATCAATATAGGCTAAAGGGATTAATTCCACAAGAAAACTATTGAATTATAGCTTAAACTCCGAAATCATCTCAACCCGGCCCCTTGGGACTACATCTCGAAACCTGACAAAAGTCACAAAACCCGAAAGCCCATTAGCTCATGAGTCTAACCATACCAGATTTATCAAAATACGACACTATTTGGTTGTCCAAAATCCCAAAATCCACTCTCCAATTCTCAAGCACTAACCCCCCAAATTTCACTTCAAACACTCACCAACTAGGTGTAAAACCAGTGGGGAAACATTATTATTGAAGATAAATGGGCACAAGGAGCTTTCCTCAGTAATACCTTTGAAAATCTCCTGGAAAAAAACAAAAACCGAGCTCAAAGTGATGAAAAATGGTGAAAAATCTCAAAGTCTTCTATTTATAGGTTCTGCCCAGCAAAACCGCACCTGCGGTTAACTTAAACGCTTACGCGGTCCTTTACGCACCTGCGATGCCCCATCCGCTTCTACGGACATGCTTTTGCGATGGGTCGTCCTATTCTACGAAGTTCCATCACCCAGCGCCCATGTTGTGACGTCCCCTCCAGGGCCTGACCACCTAAGATATTGTTCCACCTTGGCCCATCGTTCACCCCTCTGCAGCTGTAGCCACTTGGGATTGAACCTAGCACCTAAGGATTTTTCTCCCCTGAAGGGCACGCCTCTCACTTGTGCGTATGTCCGGAAAGGGTTTTGGATGACCCGGGAACATTTCGACGCCAAATAGCGAAAATAGAGTTTCCTTAAGTTCATGATTTGGTTTAGAATGTGTTTTTGTGTTATCGAGGTCCGAACAGAATTCCGAGACCAAGAATAGTTTCGTTATGTCATTTGTGACTTGCCTGCAAAATTTGGTTTCATTCCGAGTAGTATAGGTCGGTTCGGCGCATTGAAACCGAATTCAAGAACTTGAATTTTCTTAAGTTTGATTCTAGGGGTTTTGAGGTGTAATTTTTAGTTTTAGCGTTGTTTTGGGTTTTTCGAAGGCTCGAGCGAGTACGTGATATGATTTAGGACTTGTTGGTACAATTTAACGGGGGCTCGGGTGGCCCCAGGTGCCTCCCGGACACCAAACGGGGCCAAAACACAGCAACTTCAGCTGCTGGTGCACCAGGTGTGGTGTGACCGCAGGTGCGGTTGCTCAGATCGAAGGTGCGAGACTGCCCCTGCGGTCAAGGCCTCGCAGGTGCGGCCCCAGGGGAGATGGTCCAAATCCACAGGTGCGGACCTTTCTTCGTAGGAGCGGATCCGCTGGTGCGGAAATCCCTCCGCATGTGCGATCCCCAGCCTCCTTTCCAACTCCCGAAGGTGCGCGCCTTGGCTCGCAGGTGTGGTCCTCGAGCCGCAGGTGCAAGATCACTGAAGGCAGTGAGCTCATTTAATACGTGACTTAACCATTTTTTCACCATTTCTTCTCCACCATAGGCGATTTTGAGAGCTCACAAGAGGGTATTCGGCCTAGCTACTAAGAGGTAAGTAATTTCCATTGAAAGGTTGGTTTATTACATCAAATCTTAGGTATATTAACACCCAATTAGTGCAAATCAAAGGGGTTAGAGTGAAAACCTAGGGTTGATGAACTTTAGAGAATTTCACCACTTATCTACCATGAATTCATACAAAAACTATATGTTAATGATCCTTAGGTTATGGGTGAGTGTTTTCTTCGAAAGTTTCTGAAAACCGAGCATGTGGGCTCGGGGATGTATTTCGGGGTTTTTCATGTAGGATTAATTAACTAAACTAATAGGAGAATTTCATACTCTTGAGTGTATATTGACGTAATTATATATCATTTGACTAGTTTCGAGTCCTTGGGTGACGAGTTGGGAGTTTCGCGCGCATTCTTGATCCGGGAAGTAGGTTTTACACGAGGTGAGTCTCCTTTCCAACCTTGTAAGAGGGAATTGTCCCCATAGGTAAATGTAAATGATTGAATTATCCTTATTTGCGGGGGCCACGCACGCGCAAAGTGACGAGAGTCCGTGCATAGCTACTACTGTGTTATGTCGGGTAGAAATTAGGATTTCACAAGCATGCCTTTATGTGCCCTACATGTATCTTTACATGTGTTCCTAGTTTCTTATTATCTTTGAAATTTACATGAGGATATTAGGAAGTTATGTGTAAGTTTAAATGCTTAAATCTCGGATTTCAAGTATAATCCATTATAAATTCCTGAATTTCCTGATAATTCTGTGTATGTATACGAGCACCCGTGTCGCATGTATGATTCGTGAGCGGGGTAGCCTTACAATTATGTCAACCGCGTCGCATGATTGATTCACGAGCGGGGTAATATATGCATCTATGGTTCATGTCGTTCGACCCTCGGCAGTGCACATTTATTTTTGCGTCACTTCGGCCGTACGCCTCGGCATTCTATATGCTATGTATTTGACTGAGACTCTTATTGCTATTATCAAATAAATTGTTCTGTGTGGAAGGGGACTTGAGACTTTTATTGATATTATTATTTGACACTTGCGGGTAGATTGTAGTTCACATACTTGATATTCCATGTCTACTTGATTGCCATGACTATTAATCCTATCTAGATTTATTTAATTATACTAGTCCTAATGACCCTAGTGAGTAATACGTCTACCTCTCGTCACTACTACTTCGAGTTTAGACGGGATACTCACTGGGTACATATTTGTTTATATGTACTCATGCTACGCTTCTGTACTTAACTGTACAGGTTCTGAGGCAGGTGTATCTGGTTATCAGATTGGAGCGCGATCTCGAGAGCATATTCGAGACTTGACTTCACGGTGAGATGCTCCCCCTGGTGATCCTCAACAGCACTGTGGAGTTATCTATTATTTGGATATCTCTGTCTATTCTCTTCAGGCAGTAGTACGTTCATTTTGTCTAGTCTTGTATATTCTACTAGTCGCCTGTGGACTTGTGACACTAGATCTTGGCACACGTAGTAGACACTCTAATATTTTTGCTCCACTGTACATGTTGGCACATGGTTTTGAAATTTTATTGAGTTACGTCGTCTCGCTTAATCGCCTTCATTTAATGATTTTTCTTAACTTAAAAATTTGGAAAGTACTTGAGCATCCAAATAAGTAAAGTATTCTCGTTAGTAAACTGGTGTTGGCTTGCCTGACTCCGGCGTTGGGCGCCATCGCGACCCGAGTCGGAATTTGGATCGTAACAACATGGTATCAGAGCTCTAGGTTCACGTAGGTCTCACAAGTCACAGGCAAACCTAATAGAGTCTTGCGGATCGATACGGAGACGTCTGGATTTATCTTCGGGAGGCTATAGGGTGTTAGGAAACCTCTCTTTATTCATATTCTATCGTGCAGTCAATGGTTTACTAAATCTCGTTCTTCTATTCTCTCGCAGATGGTGAGGACTCGTGCAGCTGACGTTCCTGACCCGGGAGATGCCACTACCCCCGCCGTCCGAGGCCGTGGCAGAGGCTGGGGGAGGGCACCGGCCCGCGGTAGGGGACGAGGGCGTCCCAGAGTTGTTCCATTAGAACCCCCAGCGGATCCAGTAGAGGATCCCATTACTGAGGAGCAGGGTGAGGTGCCCCCAACAGATCCACCTCCGATGGATTTCATGACTGCACTAGGCTTCCAGGAGGACATGGGTCGTATGATGCGGTTCATGGACACCATGTCCCAAGCTGGTTTATTTCCAGCAGATCCTGCCACTTCTTAGGCGGGAGGGGGAGTCCATACCCCTACCTCCCAGGCCGCAGGTCATACAGCGGAAGTATATCAGACTCCGAGTACTCTGCCCGTGGGTCGAGCACAGCCAGCAGTAGCAGCACATGAGCTTAGATCAGCTACGGACGGCGATCCGCAGAAGTTTCTTGACAGATGGACTTGATTGCACCCTCCTGTATTCAGAGGTGATAGGGGCGAGGATGCCCAGGACTTTATTGATAGGTGTAGGGACAGACTGCACAACATGAGGATTTTGGAGTCCCATGAAGTTGATTTCACTACTTTTCAGCTAAAGGGCAGGGCCTGCAGATGGTGGTAGTCATTTATCCTTGGTAGTCTAGCAGGTTCCCCTCCTCTCACATGGGAGAAGTTCACCCAGATGTTCTTGGACAGGTATATTCCACCCTCAGAGAAGGAAGAGCTGCGGTATCAGTTTGAGCAGCTGGAGCAGGGGCAGATGTCGGTGACAGACTACGAGGCAGGTTTTCTGAGTTGTCTCGTCATGCCCTTATGATTCTTCCTACTGATGTTGAGAGAGCGGGGAGATTTGTAGCTGGGATGCACTTAGGTATTAGGGCCAACATGGCCCGAGAGGTGGATATGGGTACTCCCTATCAGCTTGTGGTCGAGATAGCTCGTCGTATTGAGGGTTATCGATCGAGGGGCAGAGAGCAAGGTCAGCAGGACAAGAGAGTTAGATTTTCTTGAGATTTTAGAGGTGCCCCGGGTAGGGGCAGGGGTCAGTTCAGCAGAGGCCAGCCTAGCAGGCCTCCATATTCAGCTCTTCCACCACCTCTCAGTGGTGCTCCAGTGAGACCTTATTTCAGCGCCATGCCGTAGAGTTCATACCGCCCACCAGCCATTCAGGGTTACTCCGACGGGTATTCAGGTCATCAAAGGTCTTCTAGTCCTTACTTCAGTGCCATGCTAGAGGGTTCTCACCGTCCCCCAGCTATCCAGGGTTCTTCTTCAGGGCAGCAGGCCATGCCACCAGTGAGGTGTTATGTGTGTGGGGAGTCAAGCCATATGAGGAGGACTTGTCCCAGGTTTCGGGTCAGGGCTGTTCAGCAAAGTTACCAGCCTACATACTCAGCACCGGAGCTCCATCCACCCAAAGGTGGAGGAAAGGCTAGTAGAGGTCGTCCCAGCGGTGGAGGCCAAGCAGGGGGAGCTCAGCTAGATCCTATTCAGTCTAGCGAAGGTCAGTCTTCAGGTACACCAGCCAGATTCTATGCTATTTCGGCCCGAGCAGATGCAATGGCCTCAGACGCCGTGATCACAGGTATTATTTCAGTATGTGGTAGGGAGGCATCAGTGTTATTTGATCCAGGTTCCACTTATTCATATGTGTCAGCCTTATTTTCTTTTTTTCTGGATGTTCCTCGCAAGTCCTTGGATTCTCCTATATATGTGTCCACTTCTGTGGGCGACTCTGTGGTGGTAGATCGGATCTATCGGTCTTGTGTGATCACCTTCTATGGGTTCGATACTAGACCGGACCTCCTGTTGCTCGACATGGTTGATTTTGAGATTATTTTGGGGATGGATTGGCTATCTCCCTATCATTCCATCTTGGATTGTCATGCCAAGACGGTTACTTTGTCCATGCTTGAGTTTCCTAAGCTGGAGTGGAGAGGTTTCTCAGTTAGTGCAGCTAGTAGAGTTATTTCCTTCCTGAAGGCTCGACATATGGTCGAGAAGGGTTGTCTGGCGTATCTTGCTTATGTGTGGGACACCACCGTCGAGTATCCGATGATTGAATCGGTGCCAATTGTTTGAGAGTTTGTTGATGTCTTTCCTTCAGACCTTCCGGGCATGCCTCCAGATTGTGATATCGAATTATGTATTGATGTAGCTCCAAGCACTCAGCCTATTTCTATTTCCCCGTACCGTATGGCTCCGAAGGAATTGAAGGAATTGAAGGGCCAGCTTGAGGAGTTGTTGGCTAAGGGGTTTATCAAACCGAGTGTATCGCCGTGGGGTGCTCCAGTTCTATTTGTAAAGAAGAAAGATGGGTCTATGCGGATGTGTATTGATTACCACCAGTTGAACAAGGTAACTAATAAGAACAAGTATCCACTGCCGCGCATTGATGATTTGTTTGACCAGTTGCAGGGTGCTCGGGTGTTTTCTAAGATTGATTTGAGATCAGGGTATCACTAGTTGAATATTCGAGCCTCGGATGTTCCGAAGACTGCTTTTCGTACAAGAGATGGCCATTATGAGTTCCTAGTGATATCTTTTAGCTTGACTAATGCCCCAGCAGCATTCATGAACTTGATGAATAGGGTGTTCGGGCCGTATATTGATTCCTTTGTCATTGTCTTCATTGATGACATCTTGATTTACTCACATAGCCTGGGCGAGCACGAGCAACATTTGAGAGTTGGGCTCCAGACCTTGCGGGAACAGAAGGTATACGCTAAGTTCTCCAAGTGTGAGTTCTGGTTGGATTCCGTGGCATTTTTGGGGCATGTAGTATCCGGAGAGGGTATCAAGGTTGATCCTCAGAAGATTGAGGCAGTTCAGAGTTAGTTGCATCCTAGAGATCAGGAGTTTCTTGGGTTTAGCAGGCTACTATCGACGATTTGTGGAGGGTTTTTCATCCATTGCAGCCCCACTGACTAGATTGACTCAAAAGAATGCCCCGTTCCGATGGTCTGACGAGTGTGAGGCGAGCTTTCAGAAGCTCAAGACAGCATTGACCTCAGCACCAGTTCTAGTATAGCCTTCTGGTTCTGGGATGTACACAGTATATTGCGACGCTTCACGCGTTGGCTTGGGATGTGTGTTGATGCAGGAAGGGAGAGTGATTGCTTATGCTTCGCGCCAGCTGAAGGTTCATGAGAAGAATTATCTGGTGCACGATTTGGAGTTGGCGGCAATTGTTCATGCTCTTAAGATTTGGAGGCCTTACTTGTATGGGGTATCGTGTGAGGTTTATACAAACCACCGCAGTTTGCAGCACTTGTTCAAGCAGAGGGATCTTAATTTGAGGCAGCGCAGGTGGCTTGAGTTGCTGAAGGATTACGACATCACCATTCTTTATCACCCGGGCAAGGCAAATGTGGTAGCAGATGCTTTGAGTAGGAAGGCGGAGAGTATGGGTAGTTTGGCCTACATTGCAGCGGAGGAGAGACCTCTATCCTTGGACATTCAGTCCTTGGCTCGCTTGGTGAGATTAGATCATTCAGAGCCTTGTAAAGTTCTAGCTCGTGCGGTTGCTCAGTCTTCATTATTGGGGGAGATCAAGGCTCGGCAGTATGATGATCCGTGTTTGGCAGAGCTACGGGAGACAGTGGTTCAGGGTGGTGCCAAGGAGGTTACTATTGGTGAGGATGGTGTTCTGAGACTTCAGGGTCGTTTATGTGTTCCTAATGTTGATGGCTTGAGGCATAGGATTCTAGAGGAGGCACACAGTTCTCGGTATTCTGTTCATCCTGGTGCTACGACAATGTATCGTGATTTGAAGCAACATTTCTGGTGGAGACGGATGAAGAGGGACATCGTGGAGTATGTGTCTAGGTGTCTTAATTGCCAGCAGGTTAAGTATGAGCACCAGAGGCCAGGAGGCCTACTTCAGCAGATGCCCATTCCTGAGTGGAAGTGGGAGCGCATCACTATGGATTTCGTGGTTGGGTTACCTCGGACTTTGCGGAAGGTTGACGCGGTTTAGGTCATTGTGGATAGACTGACCAAATCGCCGCATTTCATTCCTGTAGCTACTACTTATACTTCTCAGAGGCTAGCCCAGATCTACATTTGGGAGATAGTCTGGTTACACGGTGTGCCGGTGTCCATCATATCAGATCGAGGTCCTCAGTTCACCTCGCACTTCTGGAGAGCATTGCATAGTGAGATGGGTACCCAAATAGATCTCAGCACAGCATTTCACCCTCAGACTGATGGCCACTCGGAGCGTACAGTTCAGATATTGGAGGACATGCTCAGGGCATGTGTGATTGACTTTGGAGGTTAGTGGGACCAGTTCTTGCCTTTGGCCGAGTTTGCTTACAATAATAGTTATCAGTCCAGCATCGAGATGGCTCCATTTGAGGCCTTGTACGGTCGTCGATGTCGTTCTCCTATCGGGTGGTTTGAGCCTGGCAAGGCTAAGTTATATGGAACCGACCTGGTGAAGGATGTGTTGGAGAAAGTGAAGTTGATTCAGGAGAGGCTCCGCACAGCACAGTCCCGACAGAAGAGTTACGCGAATCAGAGGGCGCGTGATGTAGCATTTATGGAGGGATACAAGGTACTATTGAAGGTCTCGCCGATGAAGGGTGTTTTGAGGTTCGGGAAGAGGGGCAAGTTGAGCCCGAGGTTTATAGGTCCTTTCGAGGTGTTGAGGCGAGTTGGAGAGGTTGCTTATGAGCTTGCTTTACCTCCCAATTTGTCAGGGATTCATCTAGTCTTTCATGTATCCATGCTCCGGAGGTACCACGCTGACTTCTCTCACGTGGTTGATTTCAGCATTATTCAGTTGGATGAGAGATTGGGCTACGAGGAGGAGCCAGTTGCTATTATTGACAGGCAGGATCGCCAGTTGAGATCTAAGAGAGTTTCTGCTGTGAAGGTCCAATGGAGGGGCCAACAGTCGAGGAGGCGACTTGGGAGTCCGAGGAGGACATGATGAGTAGATATCCGCACCTATTCAGCACTTCAAGTATGAGTCTAGACCCATTCGAGGACGAACGTTTATTTAAGAGGTGGAGAATGTAACGACCCGACCAGTCGTTTCGCGTATTCGAACCCCGTACCCCTAAATAAGACTTCTCGTAGCGGCGTATAGTGATTCATGACTCGCGGGGACAAGTGGTTCGGGATCTGGAAGTGTTTATAGCAGTATAGGAGCACTTAGATCCTTAAGGTTGGCCTTTTTGGCCAAGTTTGACTTCGGTCAACCTTTCAAGCAAACAACCTCGAAATCATGTTTCGACAGTTCCGGTAGCTTCGTATGATGATTTTGGACTTGTGCGTATGTCCGGAATGGGTTTTGGATGACCCGGGAGCGTTTCGACGCCAAATACCGAAAATAGAGTTTCCTTAAGTTCATGATTTGGTTTGGAACGTCTTTTTGTGTTATTGAGTTCCGAACGGAATTCTGAGACCGGCAATAGTTCTGTTATGTCATTTGTGACTTGCCTGCAAAATTTGGTGCCATTCCGACTAGTATAGGTCGATTCGGCGCATTGAAACCGAATTCAAGAACTTGAATTTTCTTAAGTTTGATTCTAGGGCTTTTGAGGTGTGATTTTTAGTTTTAGCGTTGTTTTTGGTGTTCCGAAGGATCTAGCGAGTCTGTAATATGATTTTGGACTTGTTGGTACAATTGCACGGGGGCTCGGGTGGGCTCAGGTGCCTCCCGGACACCAAACGGGGCCAAAGCCCAGCAGCTTCAGCTGCTGGTGCACCAGGTCTGGTGTGACCGCAGGTGCGGTTTCCCAGATCGTAGGTGCAAAACCGCCCCTGCGGTCAAGGCCTCGCAGGTGCGGACCTTTCTCCGCAGGAGCGGATCCGCTGGTGCGGAAATCCCTCCGCATGTGCGATCCCCAGCCTCCTTGCCAACTCCCGCAGGTGCGCGCCTTGGCTCGCAAGTGCGAGACCGCAGGTGCGGTCCTCGGGCCACAAGTGCAAGATCACTGGAGGCAGTGAGCTCATTTAATACAGGACTTAACCATTTTTTCACCATTTCTTCTCCACCATAGGCGATTTTGAGAGCTCACAAGAGGGTATTCGGCCTAGCTACTAAGAGGTAAGTACTATCCATTTAAATGTTGGTTTATTACATCAAATCTTAGGTAGATTAACACCCAATTAGTGAAAATCAAAGGGGTTAGAGTGAAAACCTAGGGTTGATGAACTTTAGAGAATTTCACCACTTATCTACCATGAAATCATACAAAAACTATATGTTAATGATCCTTAGGTTATGGGTGAGTGTTTTCTTCGAACGTTTCCGGAAACCGAGCATGTTGGCCCGGGGATGTATTTTGGGGTTTTTCAAGTAGGATGAATTTACTAAACTAATAGGAGAATTTCATACTCTTGAGTGTATATTGACGTAATTATATATCATTTGACTAGTTTCGAGTCCTTGGGTGACGAGTTGGGAGTTTCGGGCGCGTTCTTGACCCGAGAAGTAGGTTCTACACGAGGTGAGTCTCCTTTCCAACCTTGTAAGAGGGAATTTTCCCTATAGGTAAATGCAAATGATTGAATTATCCTTATTTGCGGGGGCCACGCACGCGCAAAGTGACGAGAGTCCGTGCGTAGCTACTACTGTGTTATGTCGGGTAGAAATTAGGATTTCACAAGCATGCCTTTATGTGCCTTACCTTTATCTTTACATGTGTTCCTAGTTTCTTATTATCTTTGAAATTTACATGAGGATATTAGGAAGTTATGTGTAAGTTTAAATTCTTAAATCTTTGATTTCAAGTATAATCCATGATAAATTCCTGAATTTCCTGATAATTCTGTGTATGTATACGAGCACCTGTGTCGCATGTATGATTCGTGAGCGGGGTAGCCTTATAATTATGTTAACCGCGTCGCATGATCGATTCGCAAGCGGGGTAATATATGCATCTATGGTTCGTGTCGTTCGACCCTCGGCAGTGCACATTTATTTTTGCGTTGCTTCGGCCCTACGCCTCGGCATTCTATATGCTATGTATTTGACTGAGACTCTTATTGCTATTATCAAATAAATTGTTCTGTGTGGAAGGGGACTTGAAACTTTTATTGATATTATTGTTTGACACTTGCGGGTAGATTGTAGTTCACATACTTGATATTCCATGTCTACTTGATTGCCATGACTTTTAATCCTGTCTAGATTTATTTAATTATACTAGTGCTAATGACCCTAGTGAGTAATACGTCTACCTCTCGTCACTACTTCTTCGAGTTTAGACGGGATACTCACTGGGTCCATATTTATTTATATGTACTCATGCTACGCTTCTGTACTTAATTGTACAGGTTCTGAGGCAGGTGTATCTGGTTATCAGACCGGAGGGCGATCTCGAGAGCATATTCGGTACTTGACTTCACGGTGAGCTGCTCCCCTGGCGATCCTCAGCAGAACTGTGGAGTTATCTATTATATTGGATATTTCTGTCTATTCTCTTCAGGCAGTAGTACATTCATTTTGGCTAGTCTTGTATATTCTACTAGTCGCCTGTGGACTTGTGACACTAGATCTTGGCACACGTAGTAGACACTCTAATATTTTTGCTACACTGTACATGTTGGCACATGGTTTTGAAATTTCATTAAGTTACGTCGTCTCGCTTAATCGCCTTCATTTAATGATTTTTCTTAACTTAAAAATTTGGCAAGTACTTGAGCGTCCAAATAAGTAAAGTATTCTCATTAGTACACTGGTGTTGGCTTGCCTGACTCCGGTGTTGGGCGCCATCGCGACCCGAGTCGGAATTTGGGTCATGACATAATCAATATAGAACAAGCTAGCTTCCTCAAAAATAGACGAGCTTGTGATAATTCCCTGATCATCCTGGAGATTTTGAAAAAAATCAACCTTAATAAAGGTAAACCCAATTTCATACTAAAACTTAACTTAGAAAAAGCTTTCGATAAATTAGAATGGTCCTACATATATCGAACGCTAAAATTCTTTAAATTTCCTCCAAAAATCTCTTCTCTCATTATGAGTTGTATTATCACTAGTTCTATTTCCATCTTGATCAATGGGAACAAAACAAAATAATTCACCCCAACAAGAGGCATTAGACAGGGTGACCCCATGTCACCAACATATTTATCTTGTGCATGGATATGTTATCAAAAAATTTCAACAACCAAGTGGATACTAAAAATTGGGTTCCCATTAGAATTAGTCCCAGATCCCCCCCCCCCCATCCCATTTATTTTTTGCGGATGACCTAACTTTAATGGGCGAAGCTAGCTCCAAAACTATTCTTACTATCTGCAAACAAATGGATAGTTTTAGTAATATGTCAGGTCTTTGTATAAACAAAGAAAAATATAAATTAATTATGTCAAAAAGTTGTAGCCAAAACACTAGGGAAATGGCTTCTAAATCTTTTGGTATTAAAATTATCCAAGCTTTTGGCACGTACTTGGGTTTCCCAATGTCAAACAAATCTCCTAGGCACAAGGACTACCAGCCTCTCCTTGATAGAATGCGTACTAAATTAAACGTTTGGAATGCGCGTTGGTTAAGTACGGCTAGGAGATGTACCCTAATAAAATCAACTCTCAATACTCTCCCCAATCACCTAATGCAAATTAGTCTTCTCCCTGCAAAAACTCTTCAAGAAATAGATAAAATTCAACGTAATTTTCTTTGGGGAACTACTAAGGAAAAGAAGAAAATACACCTAATTGGATGGAATACTGTGACGAATACACATCCTAATGGTGGCCTTGGTATTAAAAAGGCAAAATCAAAAAATCTAGCACTACTCACTAGCTTGGCATGGAGAATTTTAAATAACCCAACCTCTCTTTGGGCTCAAGTCTTAACTAGTATTTATGAAAATAGCAAAAGAACTACTGGATACTCCAATACATGGAATAGTCTTCTAAAAGGATGGAATGTGTGTAAAAAAGGCATTAGGTGGCCAATATACACTCACACTCATTTAAATATTTGGTATGCACAGTGGATCCCTAATGTCATAAGTCTCCGTAATTATGTAATTAGTCCATTAAAACGTGATGAGGATAGATTAACCATTCGTGATATTAAGGAAAAAAAGGAATGGGACTTAAGTAAAATCTCATTTGAACTTCCTGAATTCATCAAAACAGTATTTTTTCACTAAGCACCAAGGGTCACATCTATGCTCCCAACTTACTAATTTGGGGTCTTAGCCCGAGTGGCATGTTTTCAACAACCTCCTCCTATATGCTAATTGACGACCCAAAGCCCCACACCCTCTCTTTTAGTTGGATTTGGGACCTCAAGTGTCCCAATAAGATCAAATTTCTAATTTGGAAAGTATACCACAAAAGGCTCCCTACAAGGGGTTATCTAGCAACAATTGGGGTTAACATAAACCTTAATTGCCCTATATGCAAAGACACCATTGAGTCTATCTACCATATCTTCTGGGAATGCACTATAGCAAATTCTCTTTGGAAAGAAATGGGAGTAAACACTAGTAAGCAAATACACGCAAATAACTGGCTAGACCTATTACGAACTACAGGCCCAACAAATATTAACAAATACCTAAGTTGGGAAGACACTCTACCTTTTGCCCTCTTGGCCATTTTTTTTTGGATTAATAGAAACCATAACAATCAAAACAACACAAGCACCCTAGTTAACAGGAAAAGGGTGCTGGATCAAACAATGGAGTATTTCTTTATGACATCAAGGATACATACCTATAACAAGAATCTCAGTATTAAGGTTAGATGGAAACCTCCTCCTAGGGGTTGGCTTAAAATAAATGTGGATGGTGCTTTCACAAACAGTTCTCTTCAAGGTGGTATAAGTGGAGCCATTAGAGATTATATTGATCAACGGAGGACAGGCTACAACCAAAAAATTCATGCAGTATCATTGTCACGACCCGAAATCCCACCTTTCAGACCGTGACTGCATCTAACGTTGAACCCGCTAGACAAGCCAACGTAAACTACACGTTAATATTTTTAAATCAATTCAACAGTAGAAAAATTGATACCCTTCAAATCTGAACTGAAATAACCAACATACTCCATAACTTTAACTGTGGAAATGTAACAGAAATTCAAAATGCAAAGTGAAATAATAAAATACATAACGTCGCATGCCCAAAACCGGGGTGTCACAACCTCACGAACTATCTAAACTGAGTGCTAAACACAGAGTCTGAAAAGAAATATATAATTGTCTTGAAACTAGGAGAAAAAGTAAGACAATAAGGAATCCAAATGCAGGAGAGACACCAAGGCCCACGAACAACAGCGGGTATACCTTGAAGCTCTGGGTGGACTGAAAGTGACTCCCTCAATGCGGTCCACTGGGTCCGGATGCGGGGTCTGCACAACATTAAGAAGTGCAGTGTAGCATCAGTACAACCGACCTCATGTACTGAGTAAGTGCCGAGCCTAACCCCGGCCGAAGTAGTGACGAGGCTAGACTTGACAATAACGATAACCTGTCCTATTCTACAGCAGGTAACAGGGATAATACAAGGCAAGAGATAAGCAGACAAGTAAGGGATACGGGAACAGTAAAGGGGAACAAGTGAAATGAAGCAGTTAAACTGACATATAGAAGTAAATAAGGGAGGAATTCTAACACAATAGCCAACGAAACAAGTATAAGTACCAGGAATGTAAACAATGGCACGGCATCACCCTTCGTGCTTTTACTCTCTTCCTCACAATACAATGTAATCAAGTATCATGGCACGGCATCACCCTTCACGCTTTACACTCTTCCTCACTATGCAATGTAATCAAATATCATGGCACGGCATCACCCTTCGTGCTTTACACTCTTCCTCACTATGCAATGTAATCATATATCATGGCACGGCATCACCCTTCGTGCTTTACACTCTTCCTCACCAACAATATCAGATATAATGGCAAGGAGTACAGCATAGTGGAAATTGACAGTTGAAAACACCCGGCAAGGGGAAAAACATCAATTAATAACTCAATAAATGCCCGGCAAGGGTCTCAGCTATAACCAATCACTTCAATCGTATACTCTACACTTGGATTATCAATCGTATCAACACTTCTCAAACTCAACAGCCAATACTTTCAACAAGAATGAATTACCAAGTAGAGACAATCTCGCAATATGCTAAACATGGGAGAAATACTGCAATTTATATCAAAATAGACTCACGGGCATGCTTGACACACATTGCATAGGTACTCGTCACCTCACCTATGCAATGGACATGATAATCACTTAGCACATAGCATATAATACATATTCCCTCACCAAAGTTAGGCAAGACACTTACCTCGGTCCGAAGTATAGCGATCAATCCTCTAAGACCGTCTTTCCTTTATAATCCAACTCTGAAACAACGATATCTAGGCATAATTAATTCAATAATATCAATAAAGACTCAATAACACAATCCCATAGCCTAGATATGCAATTCCTATCATTCTTCCAAAAATACCAAAATTCGACCCCGGGCCCGCTTGGTCCAAACTCGAGGTTCGGACCAAGACCTGATCACCCATAACCCCACGAGTTAAAATATATAATTTGTTTCAAGATCCGACCCCAAATTGAGGTTGAATCACCTAATTTTCCCAAAAACCTAACTCTACCTAAAATCCCTAATTTCTACTTGATTTGTATGATTTTAGGCCTAGATTTTTTAGTGATTATGGAGGGAAATGGAAGAATTAGAAGTTAAGATCACTTACCCACGTGGCTAGGGAAGAAAACTCGCTTGAGGATCGCCTATGGGGTCTTGGAGAGGAAGAAGATGGTGAAAAAGTGATAATCCCGTAATAGTATTCTGTTTTTGACTTAAGGAATTAACTGGGCGATTTTGTTCATCGCGATCGCAAGAAAAGGGCTGCGATCGCAGAGAGTCTGGTCCTAACTCACTGCGATCGCAGAAGAGGAGTGGCGATCGCGAAATATAGCTTATCTGACCCTATGTGATCGCAGGAAGAGGTTTGTGATCGCGGAACACTGGGACGTCACATTATGCGATCGCGGGTTGAAGGGATGCCATCGCGGAAGGGACCTGGACAGACCTCTGCGATCGCGGAGCAAGGGCTGCGATCGCAGAGAAGAAAACACCAGAAACTTGCAACATTACACCAGATTTTTTTCTAACGTTTGCACTCCGATGCCTACCCGAAACTCACCCGAGCCCTCGGGGCTCAAAATCAAACTAATACACAACTCCCAAAATATTTTACGGACTTATTCAAGCTTTTAAATCATCAA
The DNA here is from genome assembly GCA_005239495.1 of Nicotiana undulata. Classification (NCBI taxonomy): domain Eukaryota; kingdom Viridiplantae; phylum Streptophyta; class Magnoliopsida; order Solanales; family Solanaceae; genus Nicotiana; species Nicotiana undulata. Next base: position 20,305 of record ML243073.1, read on the forward strand.
AATCTCATCAAAATCGACGAATTAAACCTCAAAACTCATAGAAATTTCTTAAAACTTCATAAAGCTTAATTTTACCAATTTTTATCCGAAACACGTCATTCCAAGTTCGTTTTACACCAAATTTCACAGATAACTCACATAACATATAATAAACCTGTTCCGGGCTCCGGAACCATAATACGGGCCTGGTAACACGGTGTTCACATAATAATTCATTTTCAAATTCCTTTATTATTTCCAGAAAACAATTTTCTTTAAAAATTTATTTCTCGGGCTTGGGACCTCGGAATTCGATTCCGAGCATATGCCCAAGTCCCGTATTTTCCTACGGACCCTCCGGGACCGTCAAATCACGGGTCCGTGTATCCGTTTGCCAAAAATGTTGACCAAAGTCAACTTTATTCAATTATTCAATTCAAAAATTCTATTTTTATCAAATTTTCACATAGAAGCTTTCCGGCTACATGCCCGGGCTGCGCACGCATATTGAAGTGAGATTAACGGAGGCTTTTGGGGCCTCAGAACATAGATTTAGCTAGGATTACTTAGGATGACCTTTTGGGTCATCACAATCATCAATCCAGGTGGAACTTCAAGTACTTCAGCATGCACTACACCTAGTTATCAGAGAAAATTTATTCTCAGTCGAAGTTGAAACTGATGCAACAGAGATAATACGTCTTCTTCGTGATGACTACCCAACCTATAACAACTTAATTTATAAATGCGAGTGGTTAATGAACAAGGCATCCAGGCAAGGGACAATCACAATGAAGCATAGCTTCCGCGAAGGGAATATGGTTGCTCATCTATTGGCAAAAGCTTCACTCTTGGATAATAGTTATAATAAATTAAATGTTCTAGTTTTACCTCCTGATCTTGTCAAAATAGCCTATCACAAGGATCAGGAGGGGTATATGTATGTAAGAATTTGTTCTAGTAACTAGTGCAAGCAGTTAGCAGCACTTGGTAATGATATTGCATGGCGTCGTTTGGCCAGTAGTGCCTTATGTATTAATAAACATATTATGGGTGGAAAACCCTAGTTAATATTAATGAAGTATCTTTTATTTTCAAAAAAAAAAAGTTAGCATGTTTTCTTTTCAGTTTCAGTAGTACACATAATCATTGAAAACATAAATAGTGGATAGAACTTCACACATATAGCAAACAGCTAATAATCCATGAATTTCAGATGAATACAAATTTAAAGTGCCCTGAAAATGAGAAAAGACATTCAAAAAGAATACTAAAGTAAGCTAGTAAAATACATCGGAGAACTACTCAGAATTATATATGAAAGAGTATATTTAGTTTCGATATATCATTATTCAAGTGGAATTAGTATTTAAATAATTCTAATATTGATTAACTCTATTTGTCGTTATATTTGAAAATAATTAGTTAACAATTCTAAACTTTATTTTTAAAAGGTAAAATGATCGATACACATTTCGATTGAAGAACACGTATTTCTTCTTAATTTGAAGGGCATATATTATGAAAAAATCTTACGAAAGTTGTAATTCCTGTAACATGATATTGAATCTAAACGATTGATATATCTATTTTTTAGTAATTAAATTTCGATATTTATTATATATTTTTGTTATGATTCTTCAAAAGGTCATCAACAAAAATAATTATATTTTTTTCTAGAGATTTGGAATAAAGAGGGTCGCCATGTAGTTTTTAGAAGAAACTGGTTCACACGTAAAAAGTTTGAGCACATATATCTTTTATTAATTTGAAGGGCATATCCTTTGGGGTAAGCTTACAAATATTTTAGTCATTTTTGTGACATAATATTAAATCTATCATGATCGAAATCTTTATATATTTATTATAATTCTTCAAACAATCATCAAATTAACACTGATTAAAAAATTATATCTTTCTTTTAGAGCTATTGGAATGAACGGCTAGGTCATATAGTTTATTAAAAAAAAAAATAATTAAATAACAACGTAAGGTCTAAAAGTGACTAATATTGAATGTGTATTTAAAACCAATAACTTATTATGTATACAAAAAACTATAGAGGGTCATTTATTGGAATAGATGAACATAAAATATAATAATAAATATCAACTTATTTTGAATACTTATTATTTCATTCCTATTTCTTCTATTTTGAATTTTAACCAAGTTAATTTTTAATACTATATTATAATTGATTCGCCTTTATTTTCTAATTTCTTTCATCATCGGTGGTCAATTTAAGCAAAGATTTTTGTCAACCCGAAGATAGTTCTACTCGTATGATGAATTTGAAAAATAATGAATTAATTTTTTTTGCTAATTAGCTATTCCTAATACTTAATTATTTATTTTCAGCAATAAAAGACATAACTTATATTAATTTAAATCCTTAATATTAGCCAAATTTTAAATATTTGATTATAATTATATTTTATCGAATAAAAATTCTTTTGTTAAATTGTAAGAAAATCAAATGAGTGGGAAATAGTTTTGTATATTTTAAAGTATTTTTAGTATATAAAAGAGTTTCACCTAAATCAAAACATAAAAAAAGTTACTCTATCATCTTCCAAAAACGTCGTACGTCCTCTTACTTTTTTGATTGAATTCTTGGTATCTTTCCAAAGGGATAAACTTCTAAATATCAAGTGGTTACGTCCTATTTGATTAGTATTTTTAATCCTTTCTTTTTCTCGCCATGTATATATAATTTAAGTGTAAAATATATATTAAACAATATATTAATATTTTTGAAGTTCTAAATATTAAATATTTCTACGTAACCCAAATAAGGAAGAATGTAATATATAAAATTTAGTTGATTTTGTATTCCTAAATATTAGGAGAATAATTAAATGAATCTACATATAAGGAAAATAATTATATCAGTATTTCTACATATTAGAAAAATAACTAAATTACTATTTTATCCAATGTAAACTCTATTTTCAAAGGGTAAAAAAGGCGAACGATATTTCGCTAAGGGTCTTTGTGCTTTTAATATAGTATAGATAAGTAAATATAAATATATCGATATATAGATATATATAGATATATAGAAATAATGGGTGTAGCTCTCGATAAGTGGCATCATAATCGTTCTTTAACAGGGAAAATATTGATTTTGTTTTTTTTTTGTTTGGGTAATTTTAGCAACAAAAAAAACAAATAAATACAATTCGTAAATCATAAAAAATTTCAAACAAATACCACTTAGGCACCTAATAAGTGTTAAAGTAATTATAGACTATGCAGATAAGGGGAAACAATATGAGTTAGAGTGAGAAGCTCTTCCTTCTCTCTAAGATATCCACACCTCTAAATCACTTCCCTAGGGTTTTCTTCAAACTTGGAAACCTTCTCCAAATGAACACTTGCAACCCTACCAAGCCAAGCCAAGCCAAGCCGAACTATAACTATCATTCCCCTCCTAGAATCAACCTCCATTCCTTCAATGGAAGGATTAACCAACTCCGCCCGAGCCCCAGGTACTACCCAAACCAAAACCCTAACGGACATAGAAATGAGTACAGACCAGCACCCAAGTGACTACACAAACGGGGTAAGCTACCCTAACACCAGCAATACAAAAAAGATGTCCTTCCTAGACACCCTAAAATCGAACAGAAACTGTGACCAGGATGGAAGCCAAATCATTGTTCAACGGAACATGGATCTATATGAACCTGAAGATGAGATTAACAACTACCCAGATCCCGACCTCTTCATCCCAATCACCTCATCCGATAAGGAACGACTCTATAAAAACTAGACTAATGCCCTCATTGTTAAAATATTTGGTAGACGAGTTGGGTACCAATTCCTTCAAAAGAAATTGCACGCAATATGGAAACCAACAGAGACAATATCTCTTATTGACCTAGGATGTGACTACTACTTGATAAAATTTACAAAGGAAGAAAACTATAGGAAAGCTTTGCATGAAGGCTTGTGGTTCATTGGGAACCAATTCTTCACGGTAAGGAAATGGGAGCGCAGATTTGTAGCATCGAAAGCTGCCCTAACATACTCAGCTATTTGGGCAAGACTCGCGGAACTACCTACCGAATTCTATGACTATGATATATTACAAAAAATTGGAGAAAAACTAGGACAACTAATACGAATAGATGCTTGCACTAAATCTGCAATGCAAGGAAAATACGCTTGTCTGTGCATTTTAGTACCCATAGAAAAACCGCTCAAAACCTACATTGCTATTGGTAAACACATCCAAAATATAACATATGAAGGATTCAATTTACTTTGCACAAACTGTGGAAGGCTTGGCCATGGACAAAACTATTTCCCACATCAAAACCCTAAACCTAAGGACCAAAGAGAATCGGGCAGTCATGAACAAAACCAAGTAGAAAGCATTAGACACCAAACTGACCAATGGACCATAGTGTCACACCAAAGAAAACAAGAAAATCACCCAGTTACCTTCCCAACCCTAACCCTAGCAGTAACCTAGATGAACCAAATAATGCATCTACTGAAATTCCTAATTCCAGCCTAATGCAACGGCCAAAAACAAACCTAGATACCACCCAATACCAACCAAGGAACCTTAGGGGCTGTAGGAAAGAACCCACTACTAATCCAGCGGGTATTACCCTAACCCCAAAAGAAAGCACATCTCTTCCAAAAACATACAAAATAACGGAACCCCGTGAAAAGGTTTATCTAGGCAATACTGCAAGTCTTCAACACCATAACAGCACCCACACCCTAAACCTTTCCACATTGGACCAAAACGTGAACAACCTAAAAAAGGAAATATACCTCATTAATCCTAGCATTTACTCACAAGAACCCTTGGGCATTAATACCTCCTAAACAGAAGACCAAATTCACTTACCATCAAGTGTGACGGCAAGAGAAGACACAAAGGAACAAATTATGGACACAGATGCCTCATTTCCCGCATCCAATCAATATTCCTCATTAATGCAAGACTTAATTAGCCCACAAAAACAGACCACTTCCCCATCCCAAAAACCTAGTAGCCACAAAGAGATCAACTATAGTACAAATCACCCTCACACCCTATCAATCCCTAGTATTAATCCCATTAATGAACAAGACAAGTTGAAAACCATGATGAAAGAAACGGTTGCCAAGGTCAATGACCCAAACATATTAGGAACGGATACCTTGCTAATATATGATAACAATGCACTTAACTCCCTTCCCATACAAGACACAATCCATAATAAAGAAAAAATACACAATGCCAAGACTCCCACCCACTAACCACAATAGGAGGTACCCCAGGTCTCAAAGGTATGTGTGGACACGTCCACAGAATGCAAACCAATCCCAAACTCCTCTGCTCTTCACCACGAGACCCATCCAAGCAGATCATGCACCCCAATATTGGCTGGAATGGGGATTGATGGGCCAAGCCTTGAATATAAGTCTACAATTAGAGGGGAGAGACATAATAGTCCAAATAGGGGACCAATCTACCTAGCCCAGATAGTAGCGGAGGGCCTCCAACTGGGCCTAAACAATATTATGGTTCGACCATGGATGCACTCCAACTGTCATGACCCCAAATTCTAACAGGTTGTGATGGCGCCTATCGTGGAACTAGGCTAGCCAATCATCACATTACTATGCTTTTGTTCAATTATAACAGTTCACAATTTAACAATAAGCATGCAACTATAGCATCAAATAATATAGTTTAGTCTTAGCGTTCCCATATTAGCCTAGACAAACCTCCCAAGAACTGGAGTCAATAGTCATGAGCATCTAAGAATAAGTAAATCTAACTCTGCTAAAATAGTAATATATGTCTCTGAATCAGATACTAAAACTAAATGAGGAATGGAAATGGAGAAGTTGTGGACATTGGACAGCTACCTCGAAATCCCGTGAAATGCTGTTGTCGAACCTGCGTCAGCTACTGCTGCGAGCTAGTACCTGGATCTGTGCACAGACGCACAGGGAGTCTTTATGAGTACGCCAACTCAGTAGTAATGAAAATAAATCACAGTCTAAGTAATATAAACACACAGTACATACACACAATTCCATAAACCAGTAAAACACCAAGTCACCATGTAGTATTCATCAAATAATAAGTTCGAAATCAGTTTCCAGAAACCCCTTGAAAACGAGTGTAATATCAGTATATTTCAGTGAAATTCTCAGTAAAATCCAGATTGAAAACGAAGTAATTCATAGTTCGAAAACTTAGTAAAATCATCGCAAATCCTCAGGCCAAAATCATTTCTCGTAACAGTTGCCCCTCAAGCACTCTCTCAATCACTCAGTATCATCATCGCTCAGTATCATCATCACTCAATATCATCATCGCTCAGTATCAGCATCACTCAGTATCAGCCTCGCGGGCAATCATCACTCAATATCGGTATCGGCGCTCACTCGGGGTGTGTACAGACTCCGGAGGGGCTCCGACATCCCAAGCGCAATAATAACATAAGGCCTGAAAGCCTCCTCACCACTCTCCTGAGGCCTGAAAGCCTCCTCACCACACTCCTGAGGCCTGAAAGCCTCCTCACCACACTCCTGAGGCCTGAAAGCCTCCTCACCACTCAGTCAGACACTCTCAATTTGCCCTTAGGCCATAAACATACCGGGTTCTCAACCCAAAACAATGTTTCATTTTTCAATAAATTGTATCAAAATACTGTGGCGTCAAAACAATTTATCAGGAAAAGACTGAGTGTGAAATCATAGCATATCATTGAGGAAAATATAGTAAACACAACCCTCAAAGGGAATCAGATCGGCACTAGGCCCCAAACACGGCTTACAGCCCAAAACATATCATAATATATAAATACTAATTAAGTAAAGGCTTAAAAATCGGTTTTGAAACTCAATAGTCTCCTAAATAGGAAAGATGTTTCCAAAGTTTCAACCGTTTCATTTCAAAACCCATGAAAGGGTGCATAGTTCGGGGTTTCATACCCTCAGGACAGGATTTAAAGACATTACTTACCTCAAAACTAGCCCGAAAACTATTCCGCAATGCGCTTTCCTCTCGAATCAACTTCCGAAGGCTCCAAATCTACCAAGTTCAGATTTTTATCATAAATATATGCTTAAGGAACAATTTCCAATCGAAAGATATAAAATTTAGCTCAGAAATCCGAAATCGGTCAAAACCTGACCCCTAGGCCCGCGTCCCAAAACTAAGAAATTTTTATGTAAAAGTGTTTTACGTTCTCTCACGAGTCCGTACATATAAAGAACACCAAAATCAGAGTTCGTTTGATCCCTCAAATCGACCCTTAAAGATCTCATACTCAATCCCTAAAACCCAATGTTTCTACTGATTTTCATGGATTTTACACTGATTTTATGTTCTATAATCATCCTTAATCGAGTTTTAATGACCAAAACACTTACCTTTATGAAGAACACTGATTTCCCTCTTCAAATATCATCCCCAAAGCTTTCTTCCGTACAACAATGGTGTAAAAATATGTTTAGATCGCGTGGATTATGCCGCGATCGCGATTTACAAAACCTCCCTCACACGCGATCGCAGCTCCCCTCATGCGATCGTGAAGACCATTCGACCTTACCCCCACGCGCCTGTCATGACTCTACGCGATCGCGATCAAGCCCACGCGATCGCAATACCTGACCTGCTCGACCTCTGCGATCGCGAGCACACTTATACGATCACAGAGTGTAAACCCTACTCCCCTATCAAAATGCACTATGCAATCGCGACTCCCTTCACGCGATCGCAGAGAGTAAAAATCTGATGCACTGACACCAGAAAACTAGCAATTGCTCTAAGTCCAATAATGCCCGTTAACCACCCGAAATCAATCCTGAGCCCCTCGGGACCACAACCAAACTTACCAACATATCCCATAACACCATTAAAACTTAGTTTCACTCTCGAAACACCAAAACTAACATCAAAACACAAAATTTACATCGGATTCAAGCCTAAGAACTTTGATATCTCTAAACTCCACCAACGATGCCGAACTATCCAAAACAACTCCGATTGACCTGAAATTTTGCAGACACATCCAAAATGACATTTCGAACCTGCTCCAATTGTCGGAATTCCATTCCGACCCCGATAGCCTATTTTCCACTGCCGACCGGAATCGCCAAAAACTAACTTTCGCCAATTCAAGCCTAATTCTACACCGGACATCACAAAATTATTCCGGATACACTCCTAAGTCCACAATCACCTAACGCTGCTATTCGAACAATAAAATTCTCATTCCGAGGTCGTTTACCAATAAGTCAACTCTCAGTTGACTTTTATTTTCATTTTAAGGCTATTTTTAAAGACTAATTAACTGAACTCTCACTACAACTATTCGATTTCAAGCCTACCAACTCTAATACATCAATATTAATTAAACCAAGTTATGACAAGGCAATAGCAGTAATTAAAATGCAGGTTCTCCGTAACGACAGACTGGGTCATTACATTCTCCCTCTCTTAAACAGACTTTCGTCCTCGAACGAGTCTAGAAACATACCTGGAGTCTCAAACAAGTGAGGATACTTGCTCTGCATCTCCCTCTTGGTCTCCCAAGTAGCCTCCTCCACTGGCTGACCTCTCCACTACACCTTCACTGATGATATCTCTTTAGATATCAGTTTTCTGACCTCACGAGCCAAAATTGCTACTGGCTCAACCTCATATGACATATCCCCCTCGAGCTGAACTGTGATGAAGTCTAACACATGAGACGGATCACCAACATATTTTCTGATCATCGACATATGAAACACCAGATGAACACTCGACAAGATGGGTGGCAAAGCAAGTCTATAATCCACCTCTCCAACTTCTGAAGCACCTCAAAAGGACCAATGAACTGAGGACTCAGCTTTCCTCTCTTTCCGAACCTCATAACACCCTTCATGGGTGATACCTTCGGTAGTACCTTATCACCTTCCATAAATGACACATCCCAGACCTTCCGGTCCGCATAACTTTTCTGTCTAGACTGCGCCGTGCGAAGTCGCTCCTGAATCAACTTCACCTTCTCCAATGCATCCTGAATCAAATCTATGCCCAATAACTTAGCCTCACTAGGCTCGAACCAACCAACCGGAGATCTACACCTCCTACCATACAAAGCCTCATACGGGGCCATATGAATGCTGGACTCATAGCTGTTATTATATGCAAACTCTGCTAATGGTAGAAATTGATCCCATGAACAACCAAAATCAATCACACAAGCCCGTAACATGTCCTCCAAAATCTGAATCGTCCGGTCCGACTGCCCGTCGGTCTGTGGATGAAATGCAGTGCTCAACTCTACATCAGTACACATACCTCTCTGTACAGCTCTCCAAAACTGAGATGTGAACTGTGTACCTCTGTCAGAAATAATAGAGACCGGAACTCCATGCAACCGGACAATCTCCTTTATGAAAATAATGAAAATAAATCACAGTCTAAGTAATATAAACACACAGTAGAGATACACAATTCCACAAACCAGTGAACACCAAGTCACCGTGTAGTATTCATCAAATAATAAGTTCGAAATCAGTTTCCAGAAAACCCTTGAAAACGAGTGTAATATCAGTATATTTCAGTAAAATTCTCAGTAAAAGCCAGATTGAAAATGAAGTAATTTATAGTTCGAAAACTTAGTAAAATCATCGCAAATCTGCCCCTCGGGCCAGAATCATTTCTCATAACAGTTACCCTTCAGGCACTCTCTCAATCACTCAGTAACAATCATCACTCAGTATCATCATGGCTCAGTATCATCATCACTCAGTATCAGCCTCGCGGGCAATCATCACTCAATATCGGTATCGGCGCTCACTCAGGGTGTGTACAGACTCCGGAGGGGCTCCTACAGCCCAAGCGCAATAATAACATAAGGCCTGAAAGCCTCCTCACCACTCTCCTGAGACCTGAAAGCCTCCTCAACACACTCCTGAGGCCTGAAAGCCTCCTCACCACACTCTTAAGGCCTGAAAGCCATCTCACCACACTCCTGAGGCCTGAAAGCCTCCTCACCACACTCCTGAGGCCTGAAAGCCTCCTCACCACTCAATCAGACACTCTCAATTTTCCCTTAGGCCATAAACATACCGGGTTCTCGACCCAAAACAATGTTTCATTTTTCAATAAATTGTATCAAAATACTCTGAGCGTCAAAACAATTTATCAAGAAAAGACTGAGTGTGAAATCATAGCATATCATTGAGGAAAATATAGTAAACACAACCCTCAAAGGGAATCAGATCGGCACTAGGCCCCAAACACGGCTTACAGCCCACAACATATCATAATATATAAATACTAATTAAGTAAAGGCTTAAAAATCGGTTTCGAAACTCAATAGTCTCCTAAATAGGAAAGATGTTTCCAAAGTTTCCACCGTTTCATTTCAAAACCCGTGAAAGTGTGCATAGTCCGGGGTTTCATACCCTCAGGACAGGATTTAAAGATATTACTTACCTCAAAACTAGCCCGAAAACTATTCCGCAATGCGCTTTCCTCTCGAATCAACCTCCGAAGGCTCCAAATCTACCAAGTTCAGATTTTTATCATCAATATATACTTAAGGAATAATATCCAATCGAAAGATATCAAATTTAGCTAGAAATCCGAAATTGGTCAAAACCCGACCCCTAGACCCGCATCCCGAAACTCAGAAATTTTTATGCGAAAGTTTTCTTCGTTCTCTTACGAGTCCGTACATATAAAGAACACCAAAATCGGAGTTCGTTTGACCCCTCAAATCGACCTTTAAAGATCTCATACTCAAGCCCTAAAACCCATTGTTTCTACTGATTTTCATGGATTTTACACTGATTTTATGTTCTATAATCATCCTTAATCGAGTTTTAATGACCAAAACATTTACCACTATGAAGAACATTGATTTCCCTCTTCAAATATCGTCCCAAAAGCTTTCTTCCGTACAACAATGGTGTAAAAATATGTTTAGGTCACGGAGGGTTTAATTATATATTGCCCACTGATTTCTTCACTGCGATCGCGGCATAAGCCACCCGATCGCGATTCACAAAACCTCCCTCACACGCGATCACAGCTCCCCTCACGCGATCGTGAAGACCATTCGACCTTACCCCCACGCGCCTGTCATGACTCTACACGATCGCGATCAAGCCCACGCGATCGCGATACCTGACCTGCTCGACCTCTGCGATCGCAAGCACACTTATGCGATCACAGAGTGTAAACCCTACCCCCTCTCAAAATGCACTATGTGATCGCGACTCCCTTCACGCGATCGCAGAGAGTAAAAATCTGCTGCACTTACACCAGAAAACCAGCAATTGCTCTAAGTCCAATAATGCCCGTTAACCACCCGAAATCAATCCCGAGCCCCTCGAGACCCCAACCAAACTTACCAACATATCCCATAACATCATTAAAACTTAGTTTCACTCTCGAAACACCAAAACTAACATCAAAACACCAAATTTACATCGGATTCAAGCCTAAGAACTTTGATATCTCTAAACTCCACCAACGATGCCGAACTATCCAAAATAACTCTGATTGACCTGAAATTTTGCAGACACATCCAAAATGACATTTCGAACCTGCTCCAACTGTCGGAATTCCATTCCCACCCCGATAGCCTATTTTCCACTGCCGACCGGAATCGCCAAAAACTAACTTTCGCCAATTCAAGCCTAATTCTACACCAGACATCACAAAATTATTCCGGACACATTCCTAAGTCCCAAATCACCTAACGCTGCTATTCGAACCATAAAATCCGTATTCCGAGGTCGTTTACCAATAAGTCAACTCTCAATTGACTTTTCTTCCATTTTAAGGCTATTTGTAAAGTCTAATTAACTGAACTCTCACTACAACTATTCGATTTCAAGCCTACCAACTCTAATACATCAATAACAGTTAAACCAAGCTATGACAAGGCAATAGAAGTAATTAAAATACAGGTTCTCCGTAACGACAGACCGGGTCGTTACACCAACTATCTCCACCCTTACCCGTACCCTAGGAAACTGAACCCAACCCCTCATCCATCACCATGGAGTCTCCAATAATGGCCTCACCTCAACACACACAACCAGACCAATCTAAACCAACCACGTTACCCAAAACCTACCAACCTCCCCACTCCAACCCCTACCTTCCAATCTGTACCACCTCAATAAACGAACCAACACACAACTCAGTCTCCAAACCCCAGCAACAACAATCCTTTGATACCTACACCCCAAGCAGCAACACCACCACCCAGCAGAACACGAACCAAACACAGATGGAAGAGGGGGGAAAAGAGGAAGATGCACCAACCAAACGAATAGTGGAGCACAGAGTGTTACAATACCTACAAAGAGCTGGTTATGTTCTATTATTTATGCTAGTAATTTATTAGAGGAAAGACTAATCCTATGGAAAAACCTTAAAATTGTGGCCAATAACTTTAAAGGGCCATGGTTAGTGGCGGGTTATTTAAATGAAGTCACTCGCGCCTCGAAAACATTCGGAGGACTGCACGTCAATTATAATCGTATTACCCACTTCCTAGATTGTATGAACCAATGTGGCTTAATAGACCTAGGGTTTAAGGGTACAAATTTTACTTGGACAAATAAAAGAAAGAATTGTAAAAAAATAATTATGGAAAGAATTGATAGATGCATAGCGAACTCGGAATAGTTAGAACTGTTTCAGGACGCTAGTGTCAAACATCTAACTAGAACCCACTCAGACCACTGCCCATTAAAATTAGACTTATTCAAAAGTTTTCCCACTAATAGCAACATTTTTAGAATCGAGTCTATGTGGTTATCTCACCCCACCTTTAAAACCCTAGTGGAAAGTTCATAGACTGACCAACCAAATATAACCAAAGCCATAACAATTTATGTACTAAGGTAATGGATTGGAACAAAAATACCTTTGGCAACATTTTTAAAAGAAAGAACAAAATGCTAGCTAGATTAAAAGGTATCCAGAATTCACGGAATTTCCCTCACAGCCAATTCCTACTAAACCTTGAAAATGAGCTCCTAAATGAGTATAACTTAATACTCATGCAAGAGAAGAAATTCTAGAAACTAAAATCTAGGGTTCAGTGGATCCAGGACGGAGACGCGAACATAAATTTTTTCCATATCACCACTATGCAAAGAAGAAGGAAAAATAGAATCCTTTGTTTAAAAGATGAAACGGGAAAGTGGTACCAAGATCAAAATCTAATAAAAGACCTTACTATTAAATACTACATGGATCTGTACTCTACATGGCATAAGCAATCCACTCTTAACAATATCTACATGACCTACAACACAAAAATTAGTGAGCAAGACCACCCATACCTAAGTAGTATCCCCACCATAGAGGAAGAGGGTCCCTGGACTCTTTTAAACCCTTTAAATCTCCAGGTCCAGACGGTCTCCACCCTTTCTTTTACCAGAAATATTGGAAGGAGACGAGCAATCACATTATTAACTTCTGCCAGGATGTATTAAAAGCCAAAAGAATGCTGAAAAGCATGAATAGCACCTTCGGCTGCCTCATCCCCAAATGCAAAAACACCGAGACAATAAGACAATTTAGACCTATAAGCTTGTGTGAAATACGGCTTATAAGGTAGTCACTAAGATAATTGTTAACCGTGTCAAGCCCTTCCTAGCTAACCTCATCCATCCTACCCAAACTAGCTTTATCAAGGGAAGAAGAGCTGCAGACAATGCCATAATCATAAATGAGGTGCTAGATCACCTCAAAATAACTAAAGGTAAAAAAATTCAAATTGATGATTAAAATAGATCTAGAGAAAGCTTTTGATATGATAGAATGGTCTTTTATTATATTCTCTCTCATTTCTCTTAACTTCCCTCCCGATTTTGTTGAGATCATAATGTCCTGCATTACTACCACCTCCACGACTATTCTAATCAACGGTTCCAAAATCGAATTCTTCGAACCTTCAAGGGGCATTAGGCAGGGTGACCCTCTATCCCCATACATATTTATCATATGTATGGAAATGCTCTCTAGATTTATTGACCACGAAGTGGACTGTTGTAGATGGACAGCTCCCAAAAGCCCGGAACTATCCCACCTTTTCTTTGCATATAACCTTATCCTTCTAACTAAAGCTAACCAAAGGAGCTACAATTCGATTATAGATACTATCAACAAATTCTGTTTGGCCTCCAGTCAAACCATTAATTTTGGGAAATCAAAAATTGTGTTCTCGAAGAACACCCTAGAAGACATTAAAGACCATATTAGCAACTGCTTCTCAATGAGATATGCAAATAATTTCGGAAAATATCTAGGATTCCAAATGTCAAATACTAACCCTAACAAAAAAGACTTTCAATTCATTTTAGACCGTATGAATACTAGGCTAAAGGGCTGGAAAACAAGTTTCTAACTATGGCTGGCAGATCAACCTTTATCAAAGAAACCTTAGCCACAATCCCCAACCACGTCATGCAGATCTATGATCTTACTAAGGCAACCCTCAAGAAAATTGACTCTATCCAAAGAAGCTTCCTATGGGGTAGCACGCAAGAGAAAAAAATGCCACCTTGCTAGATGAGGCATAGTCACAATGCCAAAGAAACAAGGAGGATTGGGCATCCCTAACACCCACTAGAAAAACTCCTCCTTTAATGCTGCATTATCTTGGAGATATAAAAAAGATAATGAGGCCTTGTGGGTCAAAACCCTATCTAGCAAATATGACAACATGAAAAGCAAAAAACCTAGGCTCCCATGCTTGGAAAGTTATTAGGAAGGGTTCTATAATTTGTAATATGAATTCCAAATGGCTTGTAGGTAATGGGATGTCCATTAGTGTTTGGAAGGATAGGTGGATAACTCAGCTAGGGCCCCTAAGGGACTATATTCAGGGCCCCTTACCTGCTAGGGATCAAAACTTAAAACTCGCCAGCATTATCAAAAATGGGATATTCGACCTTAGAGACCTATCCTTTGAAATCCCTCAAGAAATTGTATCCAAGATCAAAAGCACATACATTAAACAATCCTTTCCCTTAATGGATTCATTAGCCTGGGACTCCAAAGAGCACAATTATTTCTCCATCAAAGCCGCTTACGAGGCAATCTCAAACAATAGGAGTGAAAACACCAAGGACTACTCCTGGCTCTGGAAAATTAAGTCCATAAATAAATTAAAATACTTCCTATGGACATTCATATGGAATAGGTTACCCACTAAACACATGCTAGCCAAAAGAGGAATATGTCATGATGACATTTGTAGCATATGCAATAGGGAGGCGGAAGACTCTGAACACATCTTCTTCCGCTGCAACTACGCAAGATCTATCTGGAAAGCAATGAGAAATAACCACCTCTTCCCTCTAAACTCTTTGGATAAAGACTCCTGGTTTAATTGGCTTAAAAAACAACTTACATCTAAAAAAAAATTTTAATAGTCACCTTCCTTAGGCAGCCCTTCTCCCCTTCCTACTTTGGTATATCTGGAACTTTAGGAATGGTATTCTCTTCCAAGGAAACAAATCCCCCTAGTCCATAGACCATCCCATTGGCAAAGTTGTTGAACTCTTATACATGGCAAAAAACCTAGGCATAAAACTTCCCAAGAAAATAATCCTTGTAAAATGGGAACCTCCCGCCACAAAATTTCTATAAATTTAATATAGATGGATCCTGCGAGGAAAATCCAGGGGTGGAGGGGTAGGAGGAGTATTTAGGGATAGCAGGGGCCAGTGTACCTTGGGTTTTAACATGAGAAGTGAACATGCTACTAACATATACATGGAAATCCTGACCCTACTACATGATGTTAAAGTAGCTCTTAAGGAAAACCTCCTCCCAATAGTAATTGGAACTGACTATTTGGAACTAATAAGCCTCCTTAAATCGAACAACTATCTCTACCAAAATTTTCTTAATGATTGCAGGTACCTATTGGGGAAGGCGAATGATCCACCTGTGAAGCACATCTTTAGAGAGGCTAATGGAGTAGCGGACCTATTAGCTAAGAATGGATATAACTTGGACACTTTATGCTTTTTGCATACTTATGTATCCCGC
>ML243073.1:36457-61362 GCA_005239495.1 Nicotiana undulata
CCCCCCCCCCCCCATCCCCCCAACCCCTCCTGTCGTGCCCCTTTTTTCCTCGCGGAGTCCGGATTTTGACATTTTTGGGACAACTCGTTTCCTTTTGGGAAAGGGGTACAAGAAGTTAAAAAGTCTCCACCTAACGGATTAAGGTGTGTTAGGGCACCTATTGCAAGTAACTCTTAAAACCGGTTTGTGTTACAAGAGATTGGGTAAGGGCTTGACACTACCTTGAGGGGAAGGTGTTAGGCACCCCTCGAGGTCCACAACGGTGGGTCCCGACCAAACTTACTTTGTGAATTAGTCATTTAACAGATAAGCAGTCTAAGCACACATATGTAAACAGAATAAATGAATTATAGCAGATAAGCAGTCTAAGCACACATATGTATGAAGATATGGAAGTCCTAAGTTTATTAGCCTATAGTATCACATCTGTACAATGCCCGGTAATCCTTCCTCAACTAGAGGGGTTACACGTGGCATTAGCGCACAAGTCATCATATCCTTTTACTACCCAATTACCCTCCCTTTAGCGGTTATATAAGCGATTTTAAATTAGACGGACTCTAAGAGTGCATTACCCGCCCCTTCCTTGTGGTCCTAGAGGTGTTTAAGACCTCTAAATTTAGGCAGTTCTAGAATCTCCTAAGGTGTTTTTATAAAAGGGAAAATCTAAGCGACAACAAAGAACATATAGGACTGTCAAGTATGAAAACAATTAAGGGGGCTCATGTTTACCTCCACACATAAGCAGATAATTAGCACATCTCAAACACAGATTTCAGAGAATTTCATAAGGTCTTAGAATAAGATATCTAGGTGAGCATAACAAGCAGAGGATATGCAGTATTGTTTTAAAGTGAAATGACATAAACCTAATCAGTTTGCCTACTAATTTTAGTACCTGTTGAATTTGGGTAGTCATGAATAAGCAAAGCACAATTTTACAGTTTTATAAGACCTTAATTACCTAAGGCTTGCCTAGGCGTGGGTCTGTAATACCCTATAAACATGCAATCATAATTTTGGGCATTAATTAAAACAGCTTGAAATTATTAAGTCCTATAGGCATGCTGGTCTAGGTGTTGAATGTTACAAAAGTTGATTTCATGAATATTTATACTAGAACATGGTGTCTATGTGTTGGGGCTATTTTTAAACATCTTTACAGACAAGACAGTTATTTATTTAGGAGACATAGACATGATTTAAAGCAAATACAAATACAGTCCTAAAGCAGGATTTCTAATGCACAAAGAGAATGGTCATTTTATTAGGCAGAATTACAGCAGCAACTTAACGATAGGATTTCTAGGTGATTACGACTTATGTAGAGGCAGAATTTTGTGATAATGAAGTAATGATCTTATAACGTATTTTCTATTATGCAAACCAACAAACATAATGATTCTAAGGCAGGATTTATAATGCAAATAACACAACATAAACCTAAAGCATGATTCTATCCGGTTTCCCCACAAAAAATCATATAAGAATCCCTCCCCTTTTTACTAATTTCCCCAATAGCTGTTTACAAAAATTATTATTACAGACAATAGATGAATGAATTACATAAATGTAAGTTATACTATAGGGAGCCTGAATTAGGCCCAAAGTAAACCTGGAAATGCAAGGCCTTTAAAACATCTCAGATGCCAAGAGTCGCATAGCCAACAGGGTGTTCTGGTGTGTCAAAGTTCCCTAAGGACCTCAAGGATCCCCGGGCAATGCTCACACCAAGACGCTTTGAGTAGGGGAGAACTGGTTATGTGCAGTGTGGAAGGCCAGCCCCAGTGTGCCAGAGTTCGGAGGAATCTCATGGATTCCTAGGCAGTACACATACTGGAGGGGAAGAACCTAATAATTTAAGAGTAGAAGTGAGAGTGTTTGACATAGTTTTGAAAGAATAGTGTAGAGATAAAACTTTTAGGAGTGAAAAGGTTTTCAGGAATAGAAACTATTTTACAAAAATGCTAGGAGTGAAAAAATAGTTTTTGAAATCAATTCTGAGAAGAAAAAAGATACAATACACAGACTTAGAGTTCCCAGACTCACAACCATTTAACAAACAGTTTTGCAAACAGGGGTCAGGGGGTTGGGAACATAAATAGCTCACATAAGGAACACATGAACAGGGTACAAAGGGGAGCATATGGGACAACAGATGCACAGAACAACTAGGAGTCTACTGATTCAGAGACTTAACAAGTCAGTCATGGTAATAGGCAATAGAGACAGAGCATGGGAAGAGTCATGTTGAAGACAGGGGTACATTACACAGGATTAGTCATACCAATTAGGATCAATCAAGTACATTAGGAGTCTAAGACATTAACATGAGTATACTAGTTAAGGGGAGTAAATAGGAAATAAACACACGTGCTAGCCAAATACCAAACAAGACAAGTGAGATCTAGGCATGCTCGATTAAACACTTGAACAGGAGAGGATAAAATTTAAACATCCTGGGTAAAGCAGTAAACAGGAAGACAATTAAATACATAGCCAATTGAACCAGTGCAGGAATAGGCATGGATTTACATACATAGAACACATAAAGTTGAGTTTCAGAATTGAACTAGAGACATACCAGTTAAGGAAACAAAGTGCAGAATGTAAAGCAAGTAGAGTTCCACTGTCTAGCCTTGGCTTTCATCCGGCTAGACCAACAGTTAGCACAAGTAGCAGAGAGAGATGAACTAATTGTTCGTGTTGAGAGATAAAACAAGAGTGTATATATAGAAATTTAGGAGTAGAACAAATAAGGTAAAAGGAAACAAATAAATCTATGCATACGAATCTTTAACAGAGTAAAGCAATCAGCAAAACTTTCAAAAGAATACTGATTTCCGGAAAGAAATACTCAACTTTCATAAATAGAAATTAGACTAAGTAAGACCTCACAAAAATATAAAAATTATCCAGAAAAACAGGTTTGAACCCTAACAAAGGTTAATTAGGGTAGAACCACTAAAATAATAGATTTAATCAAGGAAAATGTTTAAGTCCAAAAGATAGAGCGAACTAACACGACTAGTAACACAGATAGACCCAAAATCGAAGCAAAGACTGGAAAATTTAGTATAACACATAGAATCAACTAGGGTTTGAATATTCTTGCAAAAATCAGTCAAAACGATAAAGAAACAAATAACTAAACATTGAGAACTCAGAAAGATATTTGAAAAAATAGTTTGGGATGAACGCTAGCTTAAGAAGAGTGATAAAAAGCCGGAACAGTCAATTAAACCAGAAATATTTTAAAGGAAAACATGTAATAGTGCTCGATTCATCCCAGATCTCTACAGATCTGAGAATGATCGTTAGTAACAGACTAGGGTTTTCAGAAAAGTAGTAGAGATGATAGAATAGGTCAAGAATCCATAGATTCGTAACAAAAATAAGGAGAAATTCTTACTCACAAACGGAAAATGGCCTCAGACAGGCCGATAAACAAAGTTTTAAACTAGAATCAGTTGGGCTCCTTGAGATCTTCTCAAAGATCCAAGAAATCAAAGAACCATGGCGTGTGGAAGACCAGGTCTGGCCGTAGAAGGTATAGGAGAACCATAGGCATGAGATATACGCCGGTGACGGTGTTTAGAATTAGGGTTAGGTCGAGAGAGTTGAGAGAAGAGGGAGGTGATGACGGCGGGTGACGGAGAGAATGAGAGGGTTTGGGCAGTAGGTTAGGTTTAATTATGGAAGGAAATTTGTGGACTGTTGATCAAAATGATCAACGGCCACGATTGAATGGGCAATTGGGTCGGGCAGGTGTAGCTTTGGGACTAAGGGGATTTGGCTAATTTTTTAAATGGGTTTTGGGCTGGTCTTTTGGGTTAAGTCTGAAAACAAAAGGGGCTATTTATTAAATACCCATATAATTAATAAAAAGTAATTTATAAAAAATAATTTTCACGCATAGAAATATTTTAAAATAATTACTCAGTATTTTAAAAATACAATGAGCCATTTTCTGAAAACTAATGCAATAATGTATGCATGGGCTATTGCAAAGTTATTGCAATTGTGACCAAAAAGTGTAAATACGGCCATTTGTGAAATAATTTGAACTTAACATGACTATAAATAGAAAAATTAAATCATGAAATGTTATAAAGTCATTTCTGATGCAATTTGTAATTGTTTATATAAATAAAATAATGGGATAAATTAATTTAAAAATATAGAAATTATGAAAAAATATCAATTGATGTTTGTGCATAGTTTTAAAGGTATATATGCATTTAAAAAAATATTATAGGAAAAAATTGGGTAACAACTAGTTGCAGCATCTTTCTTCAACATCTTGAAAATTGGTTCACATATAACCGTGGACTGGGCTATGAACCGGCTGATGTAGTTTAGCCGTCCCATTAAACTCATTACGTCCTTTTTACTCTTTGGCGGTGGCAGCTCCTGGATGGCTTTGAATTTTGATGGATCCAGTTCTATACCTCGGCGGCTGACGATGAAGCCAAGCAACTTTCCAGCATGAACCCCGAATGCACACTTTGCGGGGTTTAGTTTCAGGTTGTATTTACGCAGTCGATCGAAGAACTTACTCAAATCTGTTATATGATTTGTGGCTTTCTTGGATTTAATGATGACGTCGTCCACATACACCTCGATCTCCTTGTGTATCATGTCGTGAAAAATGATAGTCATAGCCCTCATGTAGGTGGCCCTAGCATTCTTCGGAGCGAATGGCATCATCTTATAATAGTACACCCCTCCCCCCCCCCCCATGNTGCTTAGTAACTTCCTCTTTGATTTTCAGCCTCATATCAGGCTTGAATTTCATGAGTTTTTGCTTCACTGGTGGACACATTGGATTTGTGGGCAATTTGTGAGCCAAATGGATGTACTTAACCTAGTCATATCATCGTACGACCATGCAAAGATATCCTCATACTCCTTCAAGAACTGTGTGTACTTTTCTTTTTCTAATGGCAACAAGTGGATGCTGATGCGGGTCTCCTTGACATTTTCAGAATCTCCCAAGTTGATTATCTCTGTTTCGTCCAGGTTGGACTTAGGATTATTCTCGAAGTCTTCTACTTCTCTGATGATTTCCTCGGGTATGACATTTTCTTCCTCTGAATCACTATCCTTTTGTTGTGTTGTCTCATTACATGTCACAGTCGTCGGTTCATCAAGATAGGAAATAGTAATGCTGTATAGATAAAGATATGAGAGAAAAAAATGGTAAAAATAAATATCGATTCATTGAAACATAAAAGCAATTTTCAATAAATCAAACAACGTTTTTGGAACACTAGAGATTTTATTTGAAACAAAAATGCAAAAAAAAGGAAATCATTTTCTTAGAAAACAAAATAAACAATGATGTTCAGCCTTTCTACCCCGGGACTCGCCGAGCCCTGGATGGTCTGAAAGTCCAATTCCTGAGGAATGGTCCTTTCTCCACAACTCGGATGGTAGGGCCTTCCTCCTCCTCCTCCTCAACAATTACACAACAATCCATGTCCTCATCCTCCAAAAACAGGTTCCTTAAGGCTGCCAATGCTTCTTACTCCTCTGATCCTCATATGATGTCGTCCTGTTGGAATGTCTGACTCAAGTGGGTATAGGCTACTCCAATGGATAATAAGGACCACACCATGGCGGCGACCAGTTTCTGTACTCTTGCCAAGTGTATCGGTATCCCAGGACAAAAGTAGTGCCATGATGCTTCGGCTGTATTGGCTTGGAAATGCCCTGAAGATTTTTGCCAAGGCCCTTGTCGGGCTCATACCCTCTCCAGTTCATCATACTTGCTATCTTGCTATCCCACCACATATCTTTGTCGATTGCATTGACCCGCTCGATGTGATGATAAGTTTCTCCACCGAGCCTTCTTCTATTCTCAATCACCGGGATAGTTTGTCGGTTGTAAATGGGGTTGCTCCCATCTCCATGGATAATCACCTCCTGGTGGTTCCACTCGAACTTCTCTGCTTGATGCAAAGTTGATGCCACAGCCCCAGTGGCATATATCCATGGTCTTCCCAATAACAGATCGTAGGATGCATATATGTTCAGCACCTGAAACTCGACATCAAACCATGTAGGCCCCTTCTGCAGAAAGAGATTTATCTCCCCGATGGTAGCCCTCTGAGACCTGTCAAATGCCTTCACGTTCATGGTCCCTTCTCGTATCTCGTATAGGCATTTGCCTAACCTCTTCAGTGTTGTGAATGGGCAAATATTGATACCGGATCCTCCATCGATCAGAACCCTGGTAATGAAGTAGTCTTCGCATTGCACAGTAATATGCAGTGCCTTATTGTGACTCAAACCTTCAAGTGGCAACTCATCTTCGTGGAAAGTGATCTTGTGACTCTCTAGTACCTGCCCCACCATATTAGCCATTTCTCTGCTCGTGATGTTATTGGGCATATATGCTTCGTTCAATACTTTCATCAGTGCGTGCCTATGTGCTTCTGAATTCTGCAGCAGCGCCAAGATAGATATCTGGGTAGGAGTCTTGTTCAGATGATCGATGACTGAGTACTCCCTTGATTGTACTTTCCTCCAGAGGTCATCTGGACCTGTTTCAATGACGGGAGGTCTATTAGAGGCATGTTTACTGGATTCTCCCAAATGCTCGGGTGTGTAGACCCTTCCAGTCCTAGTTATCCCTTGCGCAGCACCGGATTCTTCTATTTTAGTCTTTCCTCCTCTTCTAGCTTCAGCTACGTAATCCCAGGGCACAACCTTGGTGTTGAAAGGCGGCGTGGTTGACACTGTCACTATAAATGGTGTGTCTACCTTCACCTCAAATGGAATAGGTGTCGCTGCAGGTAGTGCTACTTCAACCTCGAACGAGACTGATGCGGTTACCTCAACCTCTACTGGTGGCTGTATCTGCACTATAATGGGATTGAGTGTAATTGCGGGCTTCTTGGGATCATCACCCTCTTTGATTAGCCCAATTGATCCCTCCGGATACCATTCTTCATCCATCTCTATCACATTGACTCCTTCACCCCTGTGATCTGGGAGGAGGTTATTGCGGACATCAGGCGTAGCCTCCTTTGCCTGGATGATTTTGTTGTCAATCAAAGCCTGGATTTTGTCTTTCAATGTGAGGCACTCGTCGATGGTATGTCCTTTCATGCCCGAATGGTATGCACAAGTCTTGTTTGGGTTAACCCATTAGGATACGTTTTTCGTGGTCACAGCAGGGATGGGAGTGACATAACCAACAACATTCAATCTTTCATATAGCTGGTCGATGGGTTCAACAATGGCGGTGTATTGTTTGGGTGGTCTGCGGTCGAAGTTAGGTCGTGGTCTTGGGTAGTTTTGACAAGTTGGAGGTGACTGAAAGTGAGATGGTTGGGAATTATAAGTGTGATAGGCAGTGGCTGGTTTGGAATATCTGGGAGATGAGGGTTGATATGTAGGTGGAGGTGATGGTTGATATGTGGGTGGAGGTGATGGTTGATATGTGGATGGAGGTTCTTGGTACGTAATTGGGGAGGTTTGATATATCAGTGGAGTTTTGGGTCCTTGGGCAACCATTACTGCTCCCACGTCCTTCTTCTTAGATATACCACCGGACTACAATGCTTTGTTGGTGGCCTACAGTGCCTCAAAGTTTGTGACCATCCCGCTTTTGATGCCTTCTTTGATCCTTTCACCAAGTTTGATGATATCAGAGAACTTGTGATTTTCGATAACCATAAGTCTCTCATAGTATTGCGGATCCTGTGCTTTGATGAAGAATTTGTTCATCTGCTCATTATCCAATGTCGGCCTGACTTTGACTGCTTCCGACCTCCAACGAGTAGCATAATCGCGGAAAGTTTCAGTATGCTTCTTCTTGAGGTTCTGAATGTAGAAGACATATGGTGCATTCTTTATGTTGAACCTGAATCGGTCCATGAAATCAGATTCCATACTCACCCTGTTGGACCATTTCTTAGGATCATGGCTAATGTACCAGGACAAGGCATCTCCTGTAAGGCTCCTTATAAAAAGCTTCATCTGGATCTTTTCATCCTTTCCGACCCTAACTAGCTTGTCAAAATAGGTCCTTAGATGAACCCTGGGATCACTTGTATCGTCAAACATCTCGAACTTGGGAGGTTTGTAACCCTCCTACGGTTCTACATCCGATTGTATGCATAAGTCTTCATAGTTCAGACCTTCTATCCCCTTGCCTACTTCTACGCCTTGGACTCGGCTGGTCAACTTCTTGAGCTCCTCGGCCAGGTTCTTAATGAGCATGTCCTTCTCATCAGATTCTGGTGCATGAGAGATGGTTTGAGGGAAGTGAGGTAGGGTCTCCACATATATAGGGTTGTTTTGGTGACCTGGAGTTTGTGTGTAGTGGTGATCATTGGTGGAATTTTGGGGTTCGGGAATAACTGGCGGAGTATTTTGTGGAGTGTGGTAGGTGTTTGGCCGATACTGTGGTGGGATAGTTTGATTTTGTGGTGGAGTTACGTAATGGTGGGGTGGGGGAGGATTTTATGGGCACTTATTGGGTGTGTTTTGAGGTGGTGTGCGGTTCAGGGTGTTTGGATGACTGACGTATGGGACGCTAAGTGAGAAGGACAGGTTTGCCACATTCTGGACATGCTCAAGCACACCCTGGAGTTCCAGTATTTTCTGTTGAAGCCGTGAGACTGCATCATTTGGGGCCTGAGTACCCCTACCCTCAGAAGTTTCTGCATGTTCAACCTGTGTGTTTCTTTCCTTTCTGGTGTTGTTCAAATCTTCCATCTTCGCTTTTCCCTTGCCTTTTGGTGGACTAGGAGGAGAAGAAGGTGGAGGGTCCCTGGATCTTGTGTATAAGCTAATGATGCCAGTATGCACGAACCAACCTTTGGGGAATGGGAATAATCAAAAGAAAGAAAGAAAATAAAAACAAAAGGTAGCCAAGTCATTAAGGATTCTGATAAAAGTATTTGCAGTATTTAAACACATATTGCGGCAATGTAAATTTGCGTCTTAGTTTGGGAGCCTCGTTGTGCCTGAGGTAGGACTAACGACACGTTGATTTGGAGAACTTTAGACGCCAGTAAATGCCTCATTTCATTAATATAAAAATAGAGTAATCCCAAAACGACACTAAGATAATAATAAAGATTAGGTCACTATTGGCATTTGGCCTTATTACATTTAGGAAAGAAAATAAATCTAGCCTACTTGGTCCTAGAAGGACCTTCCCCAGACTCGATCTTCTTGACTTCATCAAACAGGTTCCCCAGCTCGCGCATATCCAGAAGCAGGTAGGCTCTAGCCAAGTGTCCTCCCTCGCTTTCTTCAGCATTCTGGCAGTCTTCGATCCTCTTTATTATTTTACCTTCCAGTTCCACAAAACCTCGCTCCAGATATTCCAACCTTCTGTTGGAGGTGATAACCATACCTCATGTTTGTCTCATGTATTTCCCGATGCTCATTCTTGGAGTCATTAACCCTCTTGCGTAGTCGGTTGTATTTGACTTGAGTC
Source organism: Nicotiana undulata (assembly GCA_005239495.1). Lineage (NCBI taxonomy): Eukaryota > Viridiplantae > Streptophyta > Magnoliopsida > Solanales > Solanaceae > Nicotiana > Nicotiana undulata. The sequence goes on from ML243073.1 coordinate 45,918, forward strand.
TCAGCATCTTCATCGATGATCCTATTTCCTCGACCAGTTCTTGGCCTCACTATCCCCTCTAGGTTGTCTTCTAGCCATGGCGGGTAGATATGTGCACACCCATCATGATACCTGTCTGGCTCAATGGTGTTCTTCTCCACAATGATCTTGCAGTGCCACATGTGCTGAGCTTGGCACTTGTAAGGGATGTCATCGTCTTGAAAGTCTGCTCTGAAGTGGCTCATCTTTGCAACCCTTGGTACAACCTGCTTCCTGCCTGCCTGCCTCATAACTCGGATAGGAACATAAGGTGATGTTTTATACTTCAATACCACACAAGAGGGGGGTGATTTGTGTGGTGTCCAATTTTCGAGTGTTGTCTCAATAGAAGAACCTGGTTCTTCTTGGTGTTCCAACTTGTACTTGTGCGGAATAATAAATGCAGTAAAGTAAAAACATGGAGATTTTTATGTGGAAAACACCCGGCTCAAAAGGTAAAAAAACCACGACCTACTACTCAGTAGGATTTTCCAAAACTCTTCACTACAATTCTAAGCCAAACAGCATTTACAAAATAAACTCTTTTGTAAACCTAGGACTAACTTTAATCCCTTTGTGGAAAACTAGCCTCTAGCTAATTGCAACAAGCTTCAATTTAACTCTAACTTGAAAAGTGTGTACCTATTACAATTGCTTCTAATAAAGCTGAAAGATACAATATTAAATCACCTATTACAACCAACTAGACTCGAAAGACAAACCGATGGAACTGGTTCTTCTAGCTGGTCAGTAGCCTTTGTGTCGCACAAGGATTCTGCTTGCAAAATAGCTCTGGGAATTTTGCTTTCAATTCTTGTTTCACTTCTGCCTTTGTGCGATCCGTTCTTCAGTAAGAATGCTTCAACATTATATAGCGCCAGTAGTTGAGATGTTCTTGTTTAGTTCTAATGCAACTCTTCCTTGGTGGAAGCGTTTGTGTTTATCTCAACTTCCTCAATTATTTCTGTCCTTGCTGAACTCGAACTCTAACCTCTTATCAATTTACAATCTTTTCGCATTAGGAGACAGCATCTTAGTTTATGGATAATTCACAGATCATGTTTATCTCATGTGCATGTGTCGCTTCTTGTGCCAATGGGTCTGTTCGAGTATGTTTGCCCTGATGGACCTGGTTCAACTGGGTAGACATTTGTCAATCTTCAGAACCATGCAGTGACTCGGTTCAACAAATTCCCCCTTTTTAATGATGACAAACTATGTGCTCAACCCTGTACAATCTTCAAACACTTTGTATATTTTTAAGCATTTATCATAGAGAGACCAGGTTCATTAGGTTATAAACATCACAATTCTTTGAAATTTTGAAAAGCGCTATCTTCCCCCTTTTGGCATCATCGAAAAGTTGCAAAATGATAAACTTACCAGAGTTGTTAACAATTACTCATGGCCATTGAGGAAACGGCAGGTGCAAAACATGATTAATCATCAAAAGAAACCAATAAAATGTAAGCTATATAAGAAACTGAGACGAAGTCAATTAACTAAAACAGCAGAATTCATTGATTAGAACGTAATTCAAGCACCATACAAAAAAGAACTAAAGCAATCACTACCATGAGCAAAAACAAAGAAAACAGAAACAGAACAAATCCTGAACTAGGCATTGAGAGGGGTTTTGGTGGCACTGTATTTCCTAAGGTTGGGAAGGGGCAGATGAGGTTAGGGTTTTGGCTTGAAGGAGAGAAAGCATTTGTTGAATAACACCTTCATTCTTCTCCTTCTCTTTAGCTAGTTCAGATCTAAGAGCATCTCGCTCAGCTTCAACCTCATTAAGGCGAGATTTCAATCGAAGGATCTCTACATCCTTAAACTCACCTTCCTGCACCAACGGCCTGACTTTGCTATTGACTGGTAGCTTCCTAGATGAATCAGGTTGTCAGCAAAGTGTTCTTCCCAAAATAATCCTTAGCATTAATCATCTCAGCTTTCTTCACCGGAACCTTGAAATGGGCAAGCACAACCGTCAGAATAAAGCCATAAGGAATAGCGTGTGCCTTGGTTCCATTCACAACTCTATCCAAGAGCTGAATGATGAAAGCTGGCCAATTATCTACTTACCCCTATACAAGCATTCCATAAGCGTTAAGTCCATATAGCTTGCAATGTGCCTACGCTCTTGTCTTGGCAGCATAAACTTGATCACAAATTCGAAGAATAGCTTGTGTTGGGGCCTCATTTCACTTTTAAACACTGGCCTGGGCTCAGATTCTTCTTCATTTTCGTAGAAAAATCTGGTGATGTTGAGAGTTGAGGCTATCCGATCGAGACTAGGACATCTTTGCCTAGTGTAATCATCATAGCCCTCAGCAGGGATATTTAGAATCTCTCCCAACTCCTTCGCATCAAATGTGATCTGAATCCCTTTAACTATGGAAGTTACCCTGCCATCCTTAACAATTGCATTGGCCATAAACTCCACCAACTCGTTCCTTGCCAACCTGCCTTCAAGGTGAAGAATCATGTTCTTCCACCCTTGCACCTCCAGAGCATTCATCAGGAAGATCATTCCTGATTCCTCAAGATCTCTCATCAGCTTTCCCTTAAGAATTGTACGCTTTCCAAACATGGTGAATTTGTCAAATTGCTCACCAGATACCTCCTCCTCTCCTCCACTCCATTCTTCTTCTTCTTCAATAACTTTCACTTTCTTGACCTTAGACCTGGTCCTTTTTGTTGTAGTTGAGGGTGTGGCAGACACGGCAGTTGACTTATTGGAAGAAGCCTTAGCCTTCTTGGGTTTAGGTGTCTCTACCACAACTGGAGCAGCTGCTCCTTAGGATGGACCAGGTCCATCGTATCATTATCAACCCTAACAGCCTCAATAGGCTCTCCTACCTTTGCCTTTCCCTTGGCAGCCTTCCTTTTCTTGCTCTCTCTCAGAGCCCTTTCCAACTCTTCTTCTCCTTGTCGAACAACACTTCTTATAGCACGAACCTTTGGGGAAGGAGCATCAGCAGATATAGAAACTTTTCTTTTCTTTGGTGGGACTGGGGCAGTAACCTTCTTTGATTTTGAAGTTCTTTTCCTTTTGGGATTGTAGGACTCCACCAGCTTCCTCAGCATTTCAGCAAGTGTCTCCTCAATAGATGAACCAGGTTCATCTACTGATTTTTGTAGGCTCTCTAGACCTGTTGCTGCTTTCCCAGCAACACGTCCCCCTAAGTCTGTGACTCCTTCTTCATCAATCACAGGAGCGGGGCCACAAATAGCCAACATGGCACCATCCTCCCCAGATCCCCTTACAGAGCCTCCTTCTCCCTCTCTCTCAAGAATTTTATTTTTTCCCCGTTTTCTCTGCCTATCCGGCACTTCTACATCAATAATTGACCCAGTCAAAACAAACCTATTTTCAGTAGTAGCAGTTTCAGATTCAATTTCAAGATTACCTTGCTCAGAACTAGATGAACCTGGTGCTTCATCCTCATTGGCGGATTTGAATGATTCACTTGAGGATTCAGAATCATGGGTCTCGTTAGCTTTAATAATTTCCTCCAAGAATCTTGCACGAGTTCCAGAAGCCACTGATTTCCTGGCCAATATTTTCACCCTACGTGCCCTAGGGGCTGGAGTGGGGTTAGGTGTAGGTTCAGGAGTAGGCTCAAGAACTGGAGGGTTTTGGGGGGTTGAAGATCTGGCTGGTGAATGTGAACTGTACATTGATGGAGAAATTAAAACTAGAAGAGTCTTCCCCATGATCAAGGTTTGTGGAGGAAGATGAAGCAGGGGGTGGTGAAGACATTGTTATGAATATTTTTTGAAAGAGAAGAGAGTTGATCAGTTTTGATTTGAAAAGAATGATGAACTTGGTTCGACTTGTTATGTTATTAAGAGGGGAGGTAATGATTGCCCTTTTATAAGATGTGGCTATGAATTATACAACGGTCAGAATTAGTAATCAAGTAGAAGTCTAAACGATGTAGGACTGTCATTGATTAGACGGTTAGGAATCCCCTAAATCTAGGCTAATTAAGTAGCGATGGGACTTCTTGGAACGGGTTCATTTTGGGATAAGTACAAAGAATTTGAAATGAACCAAATATAGATAGAGTCCTACTCATGTGTGACTGTAATTAATTCAATAAGTGTATGGAGATTAGCACATACCTTGTCAGTCAGATGAACCAGCAGCGATGAACCAGGTTCATCGTTTTAGAGTATTTAGATATGCCTCAATTTACAAAGATAGAAAAACATCATTAGCAACCAGGGAATCATATTAATACATGGCAAGAGAGTATGGCAGTAAAGTCATGATACTGTGCAATGATTAGTCTAGTTGATTATCTATGTTAGTGTTTCTAGCCAAAAAAAAAAATCATTTTTCAATTTTTTTTATTTTTGTTTTTCCAGTTAGGTGATCTTAATCATCCCTAATTCAAGCCGGTTTCTCTCAAAATGCTCCCTACTCAGTGCTTTAGTAAAGATATCTGCAGTTTTCTTGTCAGTAGCACAAATTCAATTGATATCATTCCCTTTTCATAGTTATCCCTAAGGAAGTGGTGTCTAACATCTATGTGCTTGGTTCTTTTTATGATGAACCGGGTTCTTTGTCATACTAATTGCCACTAGTGTTGTCCCAGAAAATAGGAATGCATCCAACATCTATACCAAAATCCATGAGTTGTTGCTTGATCCATAGCAACTGAGCACAGCATGAGGCTGCAGCCACATATTCAGCCTCAGCAGTAGACAAGGCTACTGAATTTTGTCAAAAGCCCAAGAAGTGAGCCATGCCTGAAGTACTTTTCCTGTCAACCAGGAAACCTGCATAATCAGCATCAGCATATCCTACAAGGTCGAAATTACTACATTTAGGATACCAAAGACATAAATCAGTAGTGCCTTTCAGATATCTCAAAATTCTCTTCACTGATGTTAGATGGGATTCCTTTGGATTTGCCTGAAACCTAGCACACAGTCCTACACTGAACACTATATCAGGTCTGCTGGTAGTGAGATATAATAGAGACCCAATCATCCCTCTGTATAGCTTCTGATCAACGGATGAATCATGTTCATCCACATCTAATTTTGTAGTTGTGGCTATGGGGGTGTCTATTTCCTTTGAGTCTTCCATTTTAAATTTCTTGAGCAATTCTTTCACATACTTTTGTTGATGGATCATTGTTCCATTTGAGTTTTGCTTGATTTGCAAGCCTAAGAAGAAGTTTAGCTCACCCATCATACTCATCTCAAATTCACTCCCCATAAGTATAGCAAATTCCTTACTCAACTTTTCAGAGGTTGCCCCAAATATGATATTATCCATGTATATTTGCACAATGAGGAGATCCTTACCTTTTTCCTTTAAGAACAAAGTGTTGCCAATTTTGCTCACCCATCATACTCATCTCAAATTCACTCCCCATAAGTATAGCAAATTCCTTACTCAATTTTTCATAGTTTTCCCCAAATATGATATTATCCACGTATATTTGCACAATGAGGAGATCCTTACCTTTTTCCTTTAAGAACAAGGTGCTGTCAATTTTGCCTCGTTTGTACCCATGTTCTAGCAGGAATTTTGATAGTCGCTCGTACCAAGCTCTAGGTGCTTGTTTGAGACCATAGAGATCCTTGTCAAGTTTGTATACATGGTCAGGTGAGTCCTTACTTTCAAAACCTGGAGGTTGTTTGACAAATACATCTTCCTTAAGATAGCCATTGAGGAAGGCACTCTTAACATCCATCTGATGGAGAGTGAATTCCATGTGTGCAGCAAATGCTATAAGAAGCCTGATTGCCTCTAGTCTTGCCACAGGGGCAAAGGTCTCATCATAGTCAATTCCCTCATCTTGACTATATCCTTGGACAACCAGTCTAGCCTTGTTTCTTGTAACAGTTCCATCCTCATCGAGCTTGTTCCTGAAGACCCACTTTGTGCCAATTACTGACCTNAGTTTTGATTCCAGATCTCAGGTCATTTATGATGTTCTCAAGAGGGTGAGACCTCTGATATCTGTGTGGTTTGAGAACCAGTTGTTCACTTCTGGGTTGTTCCAAGTTGTCTTGTTGTAGTGGAACAGGATCAGGGCTAGTGTTTTCATGAGGAATTCCCCCTGTCGAGTTGCGTGGGGTTGTTGGACCTGGTCCATCACCTGTTCCATCTCCCATAGGTGCTTCAATGTAGTCATTGCTCCTCACCAGTCCAAGCTCCTCATCTTCTGGTTCCTGTCTCTCAGAAAGAGTGTTAGTTTCATCAAAGACAACATGCACACTCTCTTCTACACACATAGTTCTTTTATTATACACTTTATAAGCTTTGCTATGTGATGAATATCCCAAGAATACTCCCTCATCACTTCTGGGATCAAATTTACCTAGGGAATCTTTGCCATTATTGTGCACAAAGCACTTGCATCCGAAAGCCCTAAGGTGGGATATGTTGGGCTTTCTCCCTTTAAGTAATTCATAAGGAGTTTTCTCAACCAGAGGCCTAGTCATGCATCTATTTATTATGTAGTATGCAGTGTTTATTGCTTCTTCCCAGAAGCTGTGGGGTAGTTTGCTAGAAAGAAGCATGGTTTTTGCCTTGTCTTCAAGAGTTCTATTCTTTCTTTCAACAACCCCATTTTGCTGTGGGGTTCTAGGGGAAGAAAAATTGTGATTGATACCATGTTCATCACAGAACTCAGCAAACTTTGCATTCTCAAATTCAGTACCATGATCAGATCTTATTGATGCTAGTTGATTTCCTAACTGATTTTGAGTTTTCTTAACAAATGAGGTGAACATATCAAATGCTTCATCCTTAGATGTCAGAAACAAGGTCCAAGTGAACCTTGAATAGTCATCAACTAGCACCATTACATATTTCTTACCACCTCTGCTCAGAGTTCTCATAGGACCACATAGATCCATATGAACCAGTTCCAACGTCCTGGTGGTACTGACCATTTTCTTACTTTTGAAAGAAGATCTTACCTGCTTCCCCCTTGCACATGCCTCACAAACTTTGTCTTCCTTGAACTTAATGTTAGGAAGCCCTACCACTAAGACTTTAGAGACAAGTTTGTTTAGCTGATTTAGACTTGCGTGACCAAGTCTTTTGTGCCACATGAGGGGATCACTGTCCAACACACTTAAGCAAGTGAGTTCATTTTCAGACAGTGTGGACAAGTCTATGACATAGATGTTATTCATTTTTTTCCCTGCAAAACAATCTTGGTAGTAAGCAGGTTAATCACAAAACATTTTGTGGAAGTAAAGGCAACTAGGTTACCTCTGTCACACAGTTGTGACACACTGATCAGACTATATTTCAAGCCATCTATCAGGTACACATGTTCAATTGAACGTGTGTCATCCTTACCTACCTTACCAACCCCAATAATTTCACCTTTCTTTCCATTTCCAAAGGAGACATTTCCTCTTGTGAGGCTTTCAAGTGAAAGGAACTATTCTTTGTCACCTGTCATATGCTTCGAGCAGCCACAATCCAAATACCAAATTTGGCTGCATCCTCTCACTTGAACCTACAAAAGGAAATCAGGGGTTAGTTTTAAGAACCCAAACTAGTTTGGGTCCTTTTCTATGAGAGAATAGATGAATCAAGCTTTTCCTGGCACAATTTGGTAGCCAATCTTTCTTTTTAACAAAACTCTCATTTCTTCGACTGGCCTGCTCTTTTGCAGTGCACTCAATTTTGTAGTGGCCAGTCTTACCAAAATGGGTGCAGACTTTATTCTCAGGGAGAGTGAGATACTTGCTTTTGGGATCCCACTTGGGAAATTTACTCCCAAAGCCAAGCCCTCTCCGGTTGCTACTATGATTCTCTTGAAGCCATGTCAAGGCATCAGAGAATTTATTCCATTTACAAGTTCGATCTAATTCATGTTTGACTTTGCCAAGTTCTTCTTTAAGTGTCCTTATCTATTCATCCTTGGCATACATCTTATCTTTTAGTTTTCCCACATTTTCTTCTAACATGATATGAGAATGATCAACAACCTTTTTACGGACCTAGATTTAGTTTTAAGTTTTCAGATTTTAGTTCTAGAATCTCTGTTTCAAGTGGATGAACCTGGTTCAACAAGACAGTTTTTTCTTTTCATATTCACTTACTCTAATTTCCAGGTTCATGCATTTTGCTTTTAGCATTGCACATTCCTTAGAGAGTTGTTCCTTCTCTTTGGTTGTTTCTTCGGAATCATCCATGAAATCAAGTAGCAACTCAGAGAGTTTTTCCTTGTATAGGAACTTTATTTTATTTTTAAGATGGGAGATACTTACCTCTGGTTCTTCATGTGATTCCTCATCAGATTCTCCAATTTCCACGAGCGCCTGATCTTCATTCTCACCATCTTCTGATTCTTCATCTGAACTTTCCCACCATAGCTTTTGTTGTGGTTTTCTTGGGTTGGACCAGTTCCTTCTTCCTGTTCCTTCTTTCATATCTCTCCTTTTTCCATTCTACTTCCCACATAGGACAGTTCTTGATAAGATGGTCAGTCTTTCCACACTTGTATCATCCCTCGTTGGTTGGCCTTTCTGGAGCTTTTGCTTTGTTGTAGTTTCCTCCTCTAGAGATTCCCTTCTTCCTTTGAGAAAGTTTCTGAATTCTTTGGTAATCATGGCCATCTCATCTTCCTCCAGATATGCTCCCTCGGTTATTCTCAGTGCTAGACTCCTCTCCTTCTTTGGACCATCAATTTTCATTGTTTGCCTTCTGAGTTCATAGACAGTAAGGTTTCCAATTAGCTCGTCCAATCTGAGGGTTGCCTTATTTTTGGATTCCTGGATAGCAGCTATTTTACTTTCCCAGGAAATTGGTAAGACCCTTGTCAGGATCTTCTCTACCCTGTCCTCTTCAAGAATGACTCTTCCAAGAGACTTAAGTTCATTTGTCAAAGTTGTGAACCTTGTTTACATCTCTTGGATTGTCTCTCCTTCTTTCATAGTGAAGTTTTCCTACTGAGAGTATAGTAGAGTACCTCTTGATCTTTTTACCTGAGGTGTTCCTTCATGGGATACTTGCAAGGTATCCCAGATTTCTTTGGCAGTGGTGCAGCTTTGGATTCTGCTATATTCATCTGGACCTAGTCCACACACTAGCCACTTTTTGGCCTTTGCATTCTTCTCCCATTTCTTCATATCCTCAGCAGTGCAGTCAGCTCTAGTCTTTGGTACATCTACACCTTCAGCAGTCTTCTTCATGGTAGCTAGAGGACCATCAGTGACTATGTCCCAGAGTTCATAGTCTTCTCCAATCAGGTGGTCCTTCATCCTGTTCTTCCACCAAGAGTAATACTGGACATTGAAGAGTGGTGGCCTTGCAGTTGATTGACCCTCCCAGTTTCAAGGTGGTGCACTCATTTTGATCTTTTCCAAGGTGTTAGCCTTTTCAAGGATAACCTGCTCTGATACCAATTGATGTTTTATACTTCAATACCACACAAGAGGGGGGATGATTTGTCTGGTGTCAAATTTTTGAGTGTTGTATCAATAGAAGAACTTGGTTCTTCTTGGTGTTCCAACTTCTACTGGTGCGGAATAATAAATGCAGTAAAGTAAAAACACAGAGATTTTTACGTGGAAAACACCCGACTCAAAAGGTGAAAAAACCACGACCTACTACTCAGTAGGATTTTCCACAACTCTTCACTACAATTCTGAGCCAAACAGCATTTACAAAATAAACTCTTTTGTAAACCTAGGACTAACTCTAATCCCTTTGTGGAAAACTAGCCTCTAGCTAATTGCGACAAGCTTCAAGTTAACTCTAACTTGAACAGTGTGTACCTATTACACTTGCTTCTAATAAAGCTGAAAGATACAATATTAAATCACCTACTACAACCAACTAGACTCGAAAGACAAACAAATGGAACTTGTTCTTCTAGCCGGTCAGTAGCCTTTGTGTCGCACAAGGATTCTGCTTGCAAAATAGCTCTGGGAATTTTTCTTTCAATTCTTGTTTCACTTCTGCCTTTGTGCGATCCGTTCTTCAGTAAAAATGCTTCAACATTATATAGTGCCAGTAGTTGAGATGTTCTTGTTTAGTTCTAATACAACTCTTCCTTGGTGGAAGGGTTTGTGTTTATCTCAACTTCCTCGATTATTTCTGTCCTTGCTGAACTCGAACTCTAACCTCTTATCAATTTGAAATCTTTTCGCATTAGGAGACAACTTCTTAGCTTATGGATAATTCACAGATCATGTTTATCTCATGTGCATGTGTCGCTTCTTGTGCCAATGGGTCTGTTCGAGTATGTTTGCCCTGATGGACCGGGTTCAACTGGGTAGATATTTGTCAATCTTCAAAACCATGCAGTGACTTGTTTCAACATAAGGGTATATTCCCCTCAACCCAATCAGTACTAAGTGTGGAGCATCCCTGGACCTGATGATGAACTCGTTTGTTGGGAACCATTCAAACATCCATTGTACTTGTTCCTCGGTCAGATTGTCGAAGAACTTTACCGATTCTTTGGCACTTTCTGGCTGAGCAAACCTTTCTGGAATGTAAGTCATCCGCTTGGGGTGATGGAAGGCAATATGGTCATTCCAATCCCTTCGCGGAAATTCTTGGAGATGCTGACCCTTTTGAAGGTGTTCTACTAACAACAATTGTAGCAGCAGATTACAACCCTCGAAATGCTTAATCCCTTTTTGACAGCGGTCCATAGCCCAGTAGATGTCGGCTACGATCATAGGGACTATAGTGTATGTTTGTCCCTCAATTCCCTCCATTAAGGTCTTGGCGACCATGGCCAGTATAGTATGGATTCCTTCCCTTTTCATCGGGAACACTATCAAACCCAAGAATCACACAATGAACACAAACACTCTACGGTGTATGTGACCCAGAGAAGTGATAGAAAATTCATCATGGAATATACGGTAAGACTTGCTATGGCCGTATCTTTCGTACAGATATTCGAAGGATATATAGGATTTCTTCAATCACTCCAAGTCAACATTTTTCTTCAAATCCATCATCTTTAGGAACCCTTTACCAGTGCGGTTCTCAGGTACCAATAGCCCAGGGTTGTCCCAAGGCAGTCCAACAAATCCCCGGATTTCTTCTAGGAGTGGTGTCATTTCTATATCCCCGAAATGGAACACAACTCTTTCACTATCCCAGAACAAAGTTGCAGCTTCGATCAGCATATTGTTTGGCTAAATGTCTAGAAGGGAAGGTAAATTGACCAAGTGTTTTCTCACGTGTTTCTTTTCACTTGAGGAAAGGTCTTCCCACCAATCTAGTAGCAATGGTGGGATGTTGCTGACCATGCCGAATCTAGGGACCTCGTGCCTCATTTTCTGCAAAACAAAAAGGTTAGGCCCTTTTCCCCCTCTTAATTCGACTATTTATACATTCATGATTAGCATGTTGTCATTTAGTTCTCCAAATTAATGCATAGAACGTGGTTGTGTCCGTTGGGATTATGGAAACCCCGGTGGAATTTGGATAATGCTTGTATTAAAGGGTTATTATGTGGACAACATATTAACCTGGCTAGATTTGACCATGATGCATGCACAATTATAATAAGAGTAAGGTTACTATGGGGGTCTAGACTGGTACCCTCAAGCGGACAACTTGAGGGAGAAAGGCACGAAACCATCTACTGCACCGCTGATCGACTAGTTTTACCGCAAATAAGCCTTTTCGAATTTAAAGGGTGATGTATCGGAAGAGCGCAACCACTCATCAAGCGTTGCTATAGGATTGTTTAGGCACGAGTGGAATATGATGTTGAGCATGATTTATGCAGCAATAAATAGCATGTTGTCACGTATTTGCACGTTAGGAAAGCGATAAATACAACATTTATAATTGAAAGACAGTTAAGAAGGAAAACAAAGAAACAAGTCAATTTCGTATTGAGGAAATAAATACTTGAAAATAAACAAAGTAAGGCACATTAAGACTAATTCATAAAGCAATTTGTTATGTTAAAAGCCTAGAATCCCCAGCATAGTCGCCATGCTGTCGCGCCCCTTTTTTCCTCGCGGAGTCCGAGTTTCGACATTTTTGGGACAACTCATTTCCTTTTGGGAAAGAGGTACAAGAAGTTGAAGATTCGCCACCTAACGGATTAAGGTGAGTTAGGGAACCTATTGCAAGTAACTCATAAAATCGGTTTGTGTTACCAGAGATTGGGTAAGGGATTGAAATTACCTTGAGGGGAAGGTGTTAGGCACCCCTAGAGGTCCACAACGGTGGGTCCCGGCCAAACTTACTTTGTGAATTAGTCATTTAACAAATAAGTAGTCTAAGTACACATATGTAAACAGAATAAAGGAATTTTAGTAGATAAGCAGTCTAAGCACACATATGTATGAAGATAGGGAAGTCCTAAGTTTATTAGCCTATAGGATCACATTTGTACAATGCTCGATAATCCTTCATCAAAAATTATTATTACAGACTATAGATGAATGAATTACATAAATGTAAGCTATAATATAGGGAGCCTGAATTAGGCCCAAAGTAAACCTGGGAATGCCATGCCTTTAAAACGTATCAGATTCCAAGAGTCTCATAGCCAACAGGGTGTCCTGGTGTGTCAAAGTTCCCTAAGAACCTCAGGGATCCCGGGCAAATGCTCACACCAAGACCCTTTGTGTAGGGGAGAAATGGTTATTTACAGTGTGGAAGGGCCAGCCCCAGTGTGCCAGAGTTCAAAGGAATCTCATGGATTCCTAGGCAGTACACACACTGGAGGGGCAGAACTTAATAATCTAAGAGTAGAAGTGAGAGTGCTTGACATAGTTTTGAAAGAATAGTGAAGAGATAAAACTTTTAGGAGTGAAAAGGTTTTCAGGAATAGAAACTGTTTTAAGAAAATGCTAGGAGTGAAAAAACAGTTTTTGAAATCAATTATGAGAAGAACAAAGATCCAATACACAGACTTAGAGTGCCCAGACTCACAACCATTTAACAAACAGTTTTTCAAACAGGAGTCAGGGGGTTGGGAACATAAATAGCTCACATAAGGAACACATGAACAGGGTACAAAGGGGAGCATATGGGACAACATATGCACAGAACAACTAGGAGTCTACTGATTCAGAGACTTAACAGGTCAGTCATGGTAATAGGCAATAGAGACAGAGCATGGGAATGGTCATATTGAAGACAGGGGTGCATTACACAGGATTAGTCATACCAATTAGGATCAATCAAGTACATTGTGAGTCTAAGACACTAACATGAGTATACTAGTTGAGGGGAGTAAACAGGAACTAAACACACATGCTGGCCAAATACCAAACAAGACAAGTGAGATCTAGGCATGACCGATTAAACACTTGAACAGGAGAGGATAAAATTTAAACATGATGGGTAAAGTAGTAAACAGGAAAACAATTAAATACATAGCCAATTGAACCAGTGCAGGAATAGGCATGGATGTACAGACATGGAACACATAAAGTTGAGTTTCAGGATTGAACTAGAGACAAACCAGTTAAGGAAGCAAAGTGCATAATGTAAAGCAAGTAGAGTTCCACTGTCTAGCCTTGGCTTTCAGCCGGCTAGACCAACAGTTAGCACAAGTAGCAGAGAGAGAAGAGAGAGTTTGAGTGTGTGTGTGTGTATTCTGAACTAATTATTCGTGTTGAGGGGTAAAATAAGAGTGTATATATAGCAATTTAGGAGTAGAACAAATAAGGTAAAAGGAATCAGAAGTTAGTCAATTAGGGTAATCATAGGGTCACAGAATCCAATCACATAAAGGGTTCGGAATAGACCCCTTTAATTAGGGGTAATTGATCATACGGTAATAAAGAGATTTAATTAAGGCAAGAATCCAAATCATACCAAATAAAGGAATCAGTAAGAATTCAAAATTATACGGGCAATCAATTAAGGTAGAGATGACCAATTAAAGTCATAAACAAGGAAACGAATAAATCTATGCATACGAATCTTTAACAGAGTAAAGCAATCAGCAAAACTTTCAAAAGAGCACTGATTTTCGAAAAGAAATACTCAACTTTCATAAATAGAAATTAGACTAAGTAAGACCTTACAAAAATATAAAAATTATCCAAAAAAACAGGTTTGAACCCTAACAAAGGTTAATTAGGGTAGAACCACTAAAATAATAGATTTAATCAAGGAAAATATTTAAGTCCAAAAGATAGAGCGAACTAACACGACTAGTAACACAGATAGATCCAAAATCGAAGCAAAGACTGGAAAATTTAGTATAACACATAGAATCAACTAGGGTTTGAATATTCTTGCAAAAATCAGTCAAAACGATAAAGAAACAAATAACTAAACATTGAGAACTCAGAAAGATATTTGAAAAAATAGTTTGGGATGAACGCTAGCTTAAGAAGAGTGATAAAAAGCCGGAACAGTCAATTAAACCAGAAATATTTTAAAGGAAAACATGTAATAGTGCTCGATTCATCCCAGATCTCTACAGATCTGAGAATGATCATTAGTAACAGACTAGGGTTTTCAGAAAAGTAGTAGAGATGATAGAATAGGTCAAGAATCCATAGATTCGTAACAAAAATAAGGAGAAATTCTTACTCACAAACGGAAAATGGCCTCAGACAGGCCGATAAACAAAGTTTTAAACTAGAATCAGTTGGGCTCCTTGAGATCTTCTCAAAGATCCAAGAAATCAAATAACCATGGCGTGTGGAAGACCAGGTCTGGCCGTAGAAGGTATAGGAGAACCATAGGCATGAGATATACGCCGGTGACGGTGTTTAGAATTAGGGTTAGGTCGAGAGAGTTGAGAGAAGAGGGAGGTGATAACGGCGGGCGAGGGAGAAATGAGAGGGTTTGGGGAGGGGTAGGTTAGGTTTAATTATGGAAGGGGATTTGTGGACCGTTGATCAAAATGATCAACGGCCACGATTGAATGGGCAATTGGGTCGGGCAGGTGCAGCTTTGGGCGTAAAGGGATTAGGCTAATTTTTTAAAAGGGTTTTGGGTTGGTCTTTTGGGTTAATTCTGAAAACAAAAGGGGCTATTTATTAAATACTCATATAATTAATAAAAAGTAATTTATAAAATAGTTAACAAATTATAAAAAATAATTTTCACGCATAGAAATGTTTTAAAATAATTACTTAGTATTTTAAAAATACAATGAGCCATTTTCTGAAAAATAATGCAATAATGTATGCATGGGCTATAATTGCATAGTTATTCAATTGTGACAAAAAAATGTAAATCCGGCCATTTGTGAAATAATTTGAACTTAACATGACTATAAATAGCAAAATTAAATCATTAAATGTTATAAGTCATTTGTGATGCAATTTGTTATTGTTTATATAAATTAAATACTGGGATAAATTAATTTAAAAATTTAAAAATTATGAAAAAATAACAATTGATGCTAATGCATAATTTTAAAGGTATATATGCATTTAAAAAAAATATATTATTGGGAAAATTTGGGTATCAATCCCCCCCCCCCCCCCCCCC
>ML243076.1:0-35552 GCA_005239495.1 Nicotiana undulata
TATATATAATACATGTCCTACTCCTAATACATATAAAATTAGGATTATTTACTATATTTAACTATCAAACTAACAATATTATTTGAATTAAAAGTAATACAAATATAATATAGAAACATATATTGTATTCATATTTGTAGTTCACGTCAAATAAAATATTAAATGAATTATAGTTATTTTACATGATAACTTTAAACACTCCTAGAAAATATAATTTGAAAAGATCTTTAAATCGTAAAACTAATGATAGCACACATTAGAATAGTATTACTTATCTTTTCTATGTAACTCAATTACATAGAAGAATCTCTAAATAATTACGGCATATTTTGTTAACGCAATACATTTCTTGGATTTATTTATTAGGACTTAAAATATTAAGACTCCTTACCTAGTACCTAGTTTAAGAAGTAAAGATTTAATAATCGAAATTTCAGGTTATTTCAAAGTCCTAATATTTGGAATCCTAATATTTAAAAAAAAATATCTCAAAAAAGGAATAATTTAATAGACAAAATATAGTTGGTTTAAAAATATTAAGAAAAAAGCATAAATGACTATTTTCTCTAACGTGAAAACATATTTTAAAGAGTAAAAAAGATATTATTCTAACTTGCTACACCATTCGGTCCATATTACTTTATCTTTCTTCAATTGTACGCCTATTAAGAAAATATTAAGTGCAAGAATAATTTGACTAAATTAACAACAAAAATAAACCCAGTAAAATTTCATAAGTGGAATCTAAAAATATTCGGGCTAAATTATCTTTATTTATTCTTCGATCTCAATTTGATGCTGCTATTATTTTTACCGCGTTAATCTCTCTCCACATTTACAAAGTAAGAGTAAATATGGAAAAAGATAACATGTGTTAATATTCTAAATTAACAAGTATTTTTGACCAATTACTTTTAGTTAGCACGACGACTAAATGGACTAGCGGTAGAAATTTTACTATGTGAGTCACATAACCAATATTACTTATGTGAGTCTAATTTATTTCTTGACAAGTAAACTCGTGTCCTTACTTACTTATTGTAACGACCCGACCGACTGTTTTGAGATCTAGCGCTTCGTTCGGCACTTTGAGGCCTTGGGTTGCTTCACTTCATATATTATGACTTGTACATGTGGTTGAAATTTAATTGCGGGAAATTCGGGGTTGAATGAAAATTCTAAATTCGGAAGCTTTAAGTTGGAAGAGTTGGTCAAGGTTTTACGTTTGAGTAAATGACCTCGGAATCATGATATGAATGTTCCAATAGGTACGTATGATGTTTTCAGACTTGGGCGTATGTTCTAGTTGAGTATCAGGTGATCCGGGGCATTTCAGCGCCGAATATGGAAAGTTGACATTTTGAAGGTTTTAAAAGTTCTTAAATTTGATTTGAAGTGGACTTTGGTGTTGTCGATATCTGTTTGAGGTTTCGAGCCTTGGAGTAGGTTCGTATCGTGATTTGTGACTTGTGCGTAAAGTTTGAAGTCATTCCGGAATATTTTAGTATGAATCAGACGCGTTCGTCGAAGTTTGAATGTTTGGTAGTTTAAAGGAAGGCTTTGATCACTGATTCGCTGTTTTGATATTGTTTGGTGTGATTTGAGGCCTTGAGCGTGTTCGTGTTATGTTTTTAGACTGGTTTGTGTAATTGGACGGGGTCCGAGGGGTCTCGGGTGTGTTTCGGAGATGTTTGAGTTGTGTCGCACTCTTATTTGATGTTTTGTTGTCGTTTCTTTGGGCATAAAGTGCACAATATTGAGAAAATAACCTTTGGTTTGTGATTGGATTCAACCATTAGTGTGATGACCCAATAGGTCATCTTATGTTTTAGAACCTAATTTTGCGCTGTGAAGACTTAAATACCTCATTTTAGCTTTCCTCGATTTGCGTGCACAGTCCGGGTACTTTTTTCGAAAAGCTTTTATGCTAAAAACTAAGAAAGTCTTAAATTTCTGCTTAATATCCATTTTTGTTGACTTCGGTCAACTTTTTGAGCAAACGGATCCAGATTCGTGTTTGGACAGTCCCGGTGGGTCCATATTGTGCTTTGAGACTTGGGCGTATGCCCGGAATCAAATCGAAAGTCCCTAACCCGAGTTATCTCACTTTGAGACTCGGGTCCTTATTTTTGTTTCGTAACCCGATATAGGTTCAATATTACATTTATGACTTGTCTGTCAAATTTGGTGAGAAACGGAGTTGGTTTGACGTGATTAGGACATCCGGTTGTGAAATTAGAAGTTTAAGAGTTTTCACACAAATTTCCTTTGATTTGATGCTAAATTCGTAGTTCTAGGTGTTATTTAGGCGATTTGATCGTGCGAGCAAGTTATTATGATGTTTTTCGATTTGTGTGCATAATTGGTTTAGATTATTGAGGGCTCGGGTGAGTTTCAGATAAGCCATGGAGTGAAATTGGACTTAGAAATATTGCTGGTGTGTTTTAGTTATGGTGTAGGCCTCGCATTTGCGATATGGAAGCAAACTTGTCAGTTTCACATTTGCGACCATAATCTTCGCATTTGCGAAGAGACCCAGTTGCACAATTGCGACCAGGTCTTCGCTTTTGCGATGGGGACTAGGGGGAGTTACTTCGCATATGCGATCAGTCCAGTTCACATTTTTGAGTTATTCATCGCATTTGCGATGATAGAAGGGATGAGAAGGACTTCGCATTTGCGATGGTTTCTTCGCATTTGCAACTGACCAAATAGCTGAGAAAACGGAATTATTGTTCATTCTCTCAAATTTTTAAACTTATAAACCCTAGAGGCGATTTTTCAAAGAACTCTTCTTCCCCAAATCATTGGTAAGTTATTCTTAACTACGTTCTTTCAATTTTTTTATTTCATTTCCTAATATTTCAACCAAAAATCTTGTGTTTTCATGGTGGAAATTGGGGGTTTGGGTAGAATTAGGGATTTTTGTAAAATGTGGATTAGACCTCAAATTGAGGCCGGATTCCAAAACAAATTATATAACCGGGATGGGGGGTGAATGGATAATCGGTTTTGGTCAGAATTCCGAGATTGGACCAAGCGGTCCCGGGGGTTGACTTTTGTTGAATGTTTCAATAATTTCCTAAATTGCAACCGTGGGTAGTTCCTATGGCTTAATTTGAATCATTTGGTTGGTAATTTTCTAGATTCTATTGGTTTAGAGGCTTGTTTGAAAGGAAAAGCTGTGATTGAGCTTTGAGTGGACTTTTGGAGCGAGGTAAGTATTGTGGTTAACCTTGACTTGAGGGATTAGGACTTGTTTGTCTATTTTCTACATGTTTAGATGTTGGGTACAACGTATATGTGAGATGACGAGTACTTATGCGTTGTTGTCGGGTTAAAGCAAGCATGTGAGACTTGTTTCTTGAAATTATTGCTTACTTTGATCATGTTATCCATGCTTAGACTAGTTATTTGTTAAATCGATCGTTATTACTGCGTTTATGGGCTTTTGTGATAACTGAGTGTTTATTCCAAAGTGGAGACTGGTATTGTGGAACCATTGTTGAAGTAAGGCTTGTTCTTGTTGATCGTATCTCCCTGTTATTACTTATTCATTGTTATATGGTAAGGGAGCGTGTTAAAGCACGAAGGGTAATGTCGTTCCATATTGTGAGTGGTAAAGCACGAAGGGTGATGTCGTGTCATTTGTGAGTGTTAAAGCACGAAGGGTGATGCCGCACCATGTTATGAGAGTTAATGCATGAAGGGTGATGCCGTGCCGTATTTATAGATTTATATTGAGAGTGAGAGTAAAAGCACGAGGGGTGATGCCGTGCAGTATCATTGTTTCATTATGAGTATGAGAGTAAAAACACGAGGGGTGATGCCGTGCAATTTTCTTCATTGTGTTTAATTATTTTCACTGGTTAAAGGCATATTGACTGTTCTAGCTATCATTCAGTTGTATCTCTCGTATCTTGTATCCCCTTTAGCATGTCCCCCTCCCAATAGTACATGTTTAGATGTTAGTTGTTGTTATCTTGTACATACGCTGTAATCTACACATGTTTATTTTGTGGGTGTCTTGTTATAGCCTCGTCACTACTTTGTCGAGGTTAGGCTCAACACTTACGATTACATGGTGTCAGTTGTACTCATGCTACACTCTGCACTTCTTGTGCAGATTTTGGTACCGGCCCTAGCTGATCGTAAGGCTAGCATTTTGGACTTGCATATCGGAGACTCAAGGTAGATCTGCCGGCGTCTGCAAACCTTCGTGTCCTATTTTAGTTTCCCTAATCTACTGTTTCTTTTCATTCAGAACAATTGTATTTCTTCTAGACTCTCTTTGTAGAAAATCTTAGAAGATCGTGAGTTGTGACTCCAGATCCAAATTTGTATAAGATATTATGGGATATATGTTATTCCGCATCTCAGTTTCATATTATATTTAGCTTAATTGATTATGTTATTGAAATTGACTAAAATTGGCTTAAGGAATCCTCTAACATTGGCTTGCCTAGCAATGAAATATTAGTCCCCATCACGGTCCCGAAGGTGGAAATTCCGAGTCATGACAGTTAGATCCGTATCGTAATTATAGAGCCATCGTGTGAGAGAGTTATGCCCATTTTCGTGTCAGACAAAATTGCTGGTTTCTGGTGCGAAGCTTTGTTCTTTGCAAATGCGAGTGAGGTTCCGTGAACGCGAAGAAGGATTTTGGGTTGACCGGTCAACGCGAAACATTTCTTTTTGCGAACGCGAAGGAGATGAAGAAAAATCATTTGAACAGTGTTTTAAACCGAGAATTTTGCTATTTTGGGCATATATCGAGTTCTAGAGCTCCGACCTATCTTTTTATGTTTTTCCGTGATTACTTCATTCAGTTATTTTTTTTATCTGTGTTTGAATTGTAAAAATTGGGATTATATCTGCGTCTCCATTGGACTATCGCCATAATTAACCCTACTTCCTCCTTATGATTACATTATTGACATTTTATTTTAGTTAAAATACATACTTTACCCATCGACCTTGTCCCTAAATCCCTCTTACAATCCTATTAAATACAGGAATAATATAACACATATAACGACCCGACCGATCATTTTGAGCATTTTCACTTTGCTCGATAGTTTGAGGGAACGAGTATCTCCACATGATGTATTATGACTTGTGTGAATCGTCGTTTTTTATTTTCATGTTATTCGAAATCGATTTGGAAGAATGAATTTCATGAATTGAAGCTTTACGTTGGAAGAGTTGACCAAATATGACTTTTTAGCATTTGACCTCGAATTGGAGTTTTGATGGTTCCATTAGGTCTGGATGGTGATTTTTGACTCGGGCGTATGCCCGGATTTGCATTTGGATATTTCTAGAATGATTCAACACTAATTGGCAAAAGTTGGAAATTTGAAGGTTTGGAAAGCTCACAAGTTTGACCGAGGGATGACTTTGATGATTTCGGGTTCGAATTGTGGTTACCGGGATTGAAATATCTTCGTTATGACATTTGGTACTTGTGTGCAAAATTTGAGTTCATTCCGAGTTAATTTAATTTGTTTCGCGCGCGAGTTTTTGAAAGTTTGGAAGTTCATTAAGTTTGATTTGAGGTGCGATTCATCGTTTCGATGATGTTAGGCGTGATTTGAGGCCTCGAGTAGGTTCATGTTATATTATGGGACTTGTTGGTATGTTTGTACAGGGTCCCGAGGGGCTCGGGTGAGTTTCGGATTTTGTATGGGTTATGTTGCGCTCGTTTTTTCTTATGTTTCAACGTTTTATCTTCAAGCATAAATAGTACCACATTAAGCAAATGAGCTCCAATTTCTTTTTTTATTGAAGCATTAGATCTGTATCGTAATTACGGAGCCACATCGAAAAGAATCGCCAAATTTGGACATCGTATGAGGATTTTATGGTCATTTTACTAAGAATTGGGTGCTAGATTTTTCAGATTAATTACGAAATTACCACTGACTTCCTATTTAAAAATCGGCACTATTTTCAAATATGGAAATCAACATATCTCTCCATTATAAGGTCAAATGGAGTGATTCAAAAGTCTAACTTGCCTAAAATTTCACAAGGAATCCATTGGAGGCATCAAAAGCGAGTTTCAAAATCGTTTGAAACACAAAACGAGGCAGAATATTTGGACAAAAATACATAATATCAAGGGTTTGTTTATATGGTCATATTTTGAGTTGGGGAGTTCGGATTTGGGCAATTTTTGGAGGAGATTTTTACCATATGGATTGGAGTAAATGTTTATACTCGATTTTTGTTATATTTCATGAATACATCTTCGTTTTTGGGCATTTGATTGATGATTTTAAAGTAAAATTTGAGAGTTTTGTCTAATATTTCATAAAGTAAATTTTTGAGTTTTGAACATCGATTCTTCAGTGGGATATGAATGGTAGTAGTACATATGGACTCGTAATTGAATGGGTTGTCAGATTTTGTGAGTTTCGTCAAATTCTGAGGTGTGGTCTCGGGTTTGACTATTTGGTTGACTAGGTTTTTGATAAAGATTCGACCTTTATCAATTTGGTTTGTTTCCTTGGGCATTATTTGATGTATTCGAGTTGGTTTTGGCTAGTTTCGAGCCGTTCATAGGTCGGTAAGCGCGAGACGACATTTTTGGAGCATCGTTTGGCTTGCACGGTACTGATTTGGCTTGTTTGAGGTAAGTGTCTTGCCTAAATTTGTTGAGGGAATTTTTCCTACTAATCACCATTGTTTGCAACATAGGGGGTGATGCATATATGAGGTGACAAGTGTATATGCGAGTGCCAAGGTTAATCATGCTCGGGGGTAAATTACACGATTAATTGTGCCTTGTAGAATTATGTGACATTCTTGCTTCATGTCTTACTTGACTTCTAGATTACTAAGCATACAAAATTAAATGTTAGAAACCAAGATATAGTTTATTATAGCTTGATTAAAATTTAACGGGATTTTGAGAAATATTGATGTGTCTAATTCGGTCTTCATCAAGCTTAATCACTAATACATTGCTACGCCCGTTATTCTTGAGATATTAGGTTCTATACTCGAGTTGTAGATCATTCTTAAATTTTATTGAAATACTTGAACAATAAGGGTTTTGACGGTTTATTGATCTATTGTTGGCTTGAAAGTTGTGATTGAGGTTCATTTGGAATATTCATTTAACCAGCCTCCTTGATGTTATTTATGCTTCCGACCATGCTTGTCATTGATATACATATTCCTGGTGAGGAAGAGTGTAAAGTACAAAGGGTTATACCGTGTCATTGGTTTTATATTATCATGTGAGGGAGAGTGTACGTTAGAAAATAATGTGTTTGTTCTCTGTGCAGGAACTCATGGAACGTATTCGAGATTAAAGGAATCAATCACAGAAGATCAAGGAATGCATCCAAGATTGAAGGAATCAATAATTGTGACTTAATTAATTGAGGCTAGATTGAAGAAATCAATCGATCAAGAGTATCAAAGATCTTGCAAGTAAACCAATCAAGCATGCTAAATCTAGAAAGACCAAGCTTCAAGGAAGGATATCCGACGCTATCAAAGGAAGTCATTAAAGCTCTCTCATCAAGACAAAGTCGTTAGGGAATAACCTTATTCTTGGAAAGAATCAATCTCTTTTCAAGGATCAAATCTCTTGGGTTGGTAAATCTCTTCAGAAATCAAGTCTCTCTCAAAACATTAAAACCCGTCTCTGTACCTTAGCACATATACTTTGATCGAACCAAATACCCTCTCTTTGTTCTACTGCAAACAAACACTGTAGCTCTTGGAAATAATCTGTGATGACCCAAAGGGTCATCTTATGAATTAAAACTCCATTCCGGGCTCATTAACCTTAAAAAGACAAATTCTAATTATCTCGATTTGTGTGCGCAGTCCGGACGTGAAACCGGAAAGCTATTATGTGAAAATAGAGAAATAACAATTTTTAGAGTTAAAATTTTGTTTTAGTTGACTTTGGTCAATATTATGAGTAAACGGACCCGGATCTAGGTTCCGAAGATCCCGGGAGGCCTGCAGTAAAATATGGGACTTAGGCGTATGGCCGGAATTGTTGTGCAGATTTTTATTTTTAAAGGAAATAAAGAAATGAATTAATATTTGAAATCGTTGGTACCGGTCCCGTATTTTGGTTCTAGAGCCTGGTACAAGTTTTTAATGATATTTAAGTCCTATCTGTGAAATTTGATGAGAATCGGAGTTGATTTGACGTGATTCGGACATCCGGTTGAAAAGTTAGAAAATTTGAGTGTTCTTGAGAAAATCATGAGTTTTGAGGCTAAATTCATACTTTTTGTTGTTATTTTGATGATTTGATCGCACGAGCAAGTCCTTATGATATTTTTAGACTTGCGTGTATGTTTGGTTTTGAGCCCCGAGGGCTTGGGTGAGTTTCGGATAAGTTTAGGCTATGTTGCGCTTGTTTTATATATTTCATCGTCGTTTATTCAAGAATAAGTGATACCGCATTAAGAAAATGAGCTCCAAATACAGTGTTTATTGAACCATTAGATCCGTATCGTAATTATGAAGCCATAGGAAAGAGAATCATCAAATTTGGACATTGTATGAGGAAGTTATGCTCATTTTCCTGTCAGGGAAAAATTGATGGTTTCTGGTGTGCCCAGATGTCGCAAATGCGACATATATATCGAAAATGTGAAGTATGCCTAGGATCCCAGATGTCGCAAATGCAATATATATATATATATATATATCTCAAATGCAAAGTATGCCTAGGGAGACCAGATGTCGCAAATGCGAACTCCGGATCGCAAATGCAACATCTTCAACCTGTAAAGTGAGATTTTTGACGGGATTTTAACTCATTTTTCAATTCTCGCAAACCCTAAACCTCCATAGGCGATTTTTCAAAGACCCAAACTTCTCCAAATCATTGGTAAGTGATCTCTAACCAATTCCTTTCAATCCTTAACAACTTTTAACAAGATTTCAACCAAAAATCTAGAGTTTTCATGGTAAAAAATGGGATTTTTGGGTAGAACATAGGAATGTCGAAATTTAGGAATTTAGACCTCGAATTGAGGTCGGATTCCAAAACCAATTATATATCCGGGCTCGGGGGAGAATGGGTAAACGGGTTTTGGTCCAAACCTCGAGTTATTACCAAGCGGACCGGGGGCCGATTTTTATATTTTGATAAGAAAATATAAGAAAACCATAGGTTGTCATTAAAGTTAATTCATTTCGGCAATAATTGATGATATTGAACCAATTGCGATTAGATTCGAGCGGGTTAGAGGCAAATTAAAAGGAAACGTTGTGCTAGAGTAGTGAATTGCTTGTGAATTTGATATAAGTGCTTGGTGTAACCTTGACTTGAGAGAATAGGAATCCCCAACTTGACTGCTATGTGAATTTGCATGTGTGTGGTATATAGGTGAGGTGACGAGTACCTATGCACTACCAAATTATCGTCTTAACATGATCCCTTCCCCGTTTCCAATTATTTGCTTCCTGGCTTAATTTATTTATGATCATTGATGTTTACATGTCTATTTGGATTCGTTAACTTATTGTTAAGTATTGTTTCAAATATTTTGGAAGTGTTGGTTGTTCCCTTGGTTTTGTTATGATACTTAAAGATTGAGTTGGATGATAGTGCTACGATATTTACATATGTTCCGGTTGGTTTCATTATGAAATGATATTTGTTGAAATTTATGAGTTGTACCGCTTTTTGTATACAAATCTTGAGACAAAAATGTTGTGAAAGGCTTGGCCTCAATTGTGAAAGTTTTCATAAATAAAATGATATGATATGTCTGGTGGGGGAAGATTGCACGCCGCAACAAGGAGTGATAAGGGTGGACATGTGGGATCGGGTTGCACGCCGAAATAGGAGCAATAAGGGTGATATATATTGGGAGGAGGAATAAGGGTGGACATGTGGAAGCAGGCTGCACACCGCAACAAGGAGCGATAAGGGAGGACACTTATGTTTTACTGATTTTCCAAAAATAAGGATTTGAAAATTTACTGTGTTACTCTACTATTTTTCGTATTTTACACTTACTTTTATTTTAAGGTCAAAATTTGAAATTTTGGAAACTTATGTGAGAATTGGTTATAGCTGATACCTGGAAAAGGGGCTGTTATTTTATTCGTTGCTACGATTTATTGTTTTGTTTATGTTGGAATTTCCTTCTTGCTTTGTTATATATTGTTCACAGGTTATATTGTTAATGTTTCGCCATAGCCTCGTCATTACTTTGTCGAGGTTAGGCCCGACACTTACTCAGTCATGGGGTCGGTTGTACTGATACTACACTCTGCACTTTTGTGCAGGTCCAAGTACCGGCCAGAGTTAGGATACTTTAGTAGCTGATATCATCATTCGGAGACACGAGGTAGATCTGCTGGCGTCCGCAGATTCCTAGAGTCTTCTCCTTACTTTATAGACACTGTTTTTATTTCTTTCAAAAAAGATACATAATTCTTTCAGCCCATTATATGTAGTATTCTTAGTGTTCGTGAATTTTGACACCAGACCCTGGGTAGTTATACACTTAGTATTACTTCGTGGTTCGTTTCATCATATCGAATATTATTCCTGATTGCATTTATTGGAAAGTATTAGATTTCCTTCTTATTTTACATTGTTCTTTTGTGTTTGAGTAAACTTGTATAAGACAATGGTTAATTAAGTTCTAACATTGGCTTTCCTAGCAAGTGTGGTGTTAGGCGCCATCACGATCTCGAGGGTTGGAAATTTGGGTCGTGACATAATCCTTAGGAGCCATACGATAAGGAGGAATAGATATAGGCAGAATTCCACACAGACGAATGTGATGACCCAAAAGGTCATCCTTTGTAAATTTAGCAAAAAACTGTGTTTCGAGGCCCGAAAGCCTCCGTTAATCTCACCTCGATGTGCGTGCGTAGCCTGGGCGCATAGTCGAGAAGCTTTTATGTGGAAACTTGATAAAGAGTTGAATTTATAATAATTAATTGATTAAAGTTGACTTTGGTCAACATTTTTGATAAACGGACCCGGACCCGTGATTTGACGGTCCCGGAGGGTTCGTAGGAAAATATGGGACTTGGGCGTATGCTTGGAATCGAATTTCGAGGACCCAAGTCCGAGAAATGAATTTTTAAAGAAAATTGTTTTCTGAAAATAATAAAGGCTTATGAAAATAAACCTCGCTGTGAAACCTGTGTTGCCGGGCCCGTATTATGGTTCCGTTATGTCATTTATGGCTTGTCCAAAAATTTTGATGTCTTTCCAAGTCTTATAGGTCGGTCCGACGCATGTTTATAGAAATCAAGAACTTGAAGTTTCTTAAGTTATGGTTTTAGGGGTTTTGGGGTGTGATTTTGAGTTTTAGCATTGTTTTGAGTGTTCCGTGGGCTCGAGCAAGTCTGTATAATGATTTGGGACTTGTTGGTATTTTTGGACAGGGGCTCGGGTGGGCCCAGGTGCCTCCCGGACCTCCAATGGGGCTAAAAACTAGCTAAAACAACTGCTGGTGCAGTTGTTGCTGGTGTGACCGCAGGTGGGGTTGCCCAGCCGCAGGTGCGGGACCGCTCCTGCGGTCCCAGCCTCGCAGGTGCGGCCCCTAACTCTGCAGGTGAGAAGCCACCTCCCCCGGCGCTTTTCTGCAGGTGCGGCCATTTCTTCGCAGGTGCGGTCCCAGGGTCGCAGGTGCGGAAACCCCTGTAGGCAGCCTGTATTTAAGTATCAAAACTCATGTTTCCTTCATTTACACCCATTCCAACCTCCATTGAAGGGTCCTAAGAGCTTGAGAAAACATTCCTCGACCCACTTCCAGTAGAGGTAAGTAATTTCACTCTATTTTTACTAGTTTAATTCATGAATTGTCAAGGGGATTAACTACTAAATATTAGAAAAATCTAGGTTTTAAGTAATTGTTATGACCCAAAAGGTCATCCCGTGTATATTTGGCCAAATCTGTGTTCTGAGGCCCGAAAGCCTCTCTTAATCTCACATCAATATGCGTGCGCAGCCCGGGCATATTACCGGGAAGCTTTTATGTAAAAACTTGATGAAAATGGAATTTTTATAATAATTAATGGAATAAAGTTGACTTTGGTCAATATTATTGGTAAACGGACCCGGATCTGTGATTTGACGATCCCGAAGGATCCGTAGGAAAATATGGGACTCGGGCGTATGTCCGAAATCGAATTTCGAGGTCCCAACCCTGAGATTATAGTTCCTGGACTGGAACAGGTTTAATATATGTTATATGACTTATCTGTGAAATATGGTGTAAAACGAACTTGAAATGACGTGATTCGGATCGAAATCGGAATAATTAAGCTTTATAAAGTTTTAAGGAAATTTTATGAGTTTTGAGGTTTAATTCCTTGACTTTGATGATATTTTGGTGATTTAAAAACTTGAATAAGTCCGTAGGATGATTTGGGAGTTGTGTGTGTTTTTGGTATAGAGACCCGAGGGCTCGGGTGAGTTTCGGGTAGCTTACGGAGTGTAAAAGTGGAAAGAATCTGGTGTTTTATCTCAGTTTCTGGTGTCTGGTGTTTCCTTCACTGCGATCGCAGCCATCTATTCGCGATCGCATAGGCTTAGGTGAAAGGGTAGCTTGTTGCACTATGCGATCGCATAGGCTTAGGTGAAAGGGTAGCTGGTTGCACTATGCGATCGCATCTCGTCCTCCGCGATCGCATAGTGTGTCAGTGGAGTCAGGTGGGGGGCTGGGTAGTATCTCTCTCCGATCGCGTAGTTTCGTCTGCGATCGCACACGCCTGGCACGTTCTCCTCCGCAATCGCACCCCCTCGTTCCACGATCACATAGTAGTAAAACTTCAAGCTCTGCGATCGCAGCCCCTCTTCCGCGATCTTAGAGAACAAAATCGCCCGCTTATTTTAAAAGTCTTAAAAACAGAATATTACACGGGATTTCATAATTTTTCACCTTCTTCCTCTTCTCCAAACCCCATAGCCTAGCTCCAAGCCATCATTCCACCATAGCCAATTAGGTAAGTGATCCTAACACTAATTTCATTCATTTCCCTTCCGTAATCACTAGAATCTAGGCCTAAAATCCTAAAATCACAGTAGAAATTAGGGGTTTTGGGTATAGTTAGGTTTTTTGGGAATTTTGGGTAATTCAACCCCAATTTGGGGTCGAATTTCAAAATAAATTATATATTCTAAATCGTGGGGGTATGGGTGACCGGGGTTTGGTCTGAGCCTCGTGTTTAGACCAAGCGGGCCCGGGGTCGAATTTTTGTATTTTTGGAAGAATGCTTGGAAGTGGATAATTAGGCTATGGAATTGATTTATTGAGTCATTATTGATATACTTGAGTTAATTATGTCTAGATAATACCATTCCGGAGTTTAATTCTAAAGGAAAGGCGGTGTTAGAGGGTTGATTACTATATTTGGACCCGAGGTAAGTGTCTTGCCTAACTTTGGTGAGGGAAAAGGTATTGTATGCTATGTGCTAAGTGTTTATCATGTCCAATGCATAGGTGAAGTGACGAGTACCTATGCATTGTGTGTCAAGCATGCCCGTGAGTCTATTTTTGATGAAAATCCTATTATTACTTCCATGTTTGTCATAATATGAATTTGTCTCTACTTGGTAGTTGTTTGTTGTTGGAAGACTTGGTCGATGAACTCATGATGTATTGGTTCACTTGATAACCCATTTGTTAAGGATATATATATATATATATATATATATATATATATATATATATATATATATATATATATTGAAGAGATTGGTTATAGCTGAGACCCTTGCCGGGCAATTGTTGTGATATTGGTTGATGCTTTCCCCTTGCCGGGTGATTTTGAACTATATTTCCACTATGCTGCATTCCTTACCATTGATATTTGTCAATGTTTTGGTGAGGAAAAGTGTAAAGCACGAAGGGTGATGCCGTGCCATGATTTACATTGATTATAAGCACGAAGGTTAATGTCGTGCCATGATTTACATTGATTACATCATAACTTGCATAGTGAGGAAGAAAGTAAAAGCACGAAGGGTGATGTTGTGTCATGATTTACTTTTATTACATTGACATACATAATACATCGCATAGTGAGGAAGAGAGTAAAAGCACAAAGGGTGATGCCGTGCCATGATTTACTTTGATTACATTGACATACATAATACATCACATAATGAGGAAGAGAGTAAAAGCACGAAGGGTGATGTCGTGCCATGATTTACTTTGATTACATTGACATACATAATACATCGCATAGTGAGGAAGATAGTAAAAGCACGAAGGGTGATGCCGTGCCATGTTTCATGATTATTTCATACCGTACATCGCATTGTGAGGAAAAGAGTAAAAGCACGAAGGGTGATGCCGTGCCATTATTTACATTTCTGGCATTTACACTGGTTTCCTTATCATTCATTTGTTAAATTGCCTTTTCTTGTCTGCTCTTCATTCTCATTTAACTGCTCTATCTCATCTGTTCCCCTGTAACTGCTCACGTATCCCCATACTTGTCTGTTTATCTCTTGCCTTATTTTTCCATGATTTGGATTGTAGAATAGGACAAGTTAACGTTGTTGCTAAGTCTAGCCTCGTCACTACTTCAGCCGAGGTTAGGCTCGGCACTTACTCAGTACATGGGGTTGGTTGTACTGATGCTACACTTCACTTCTTAAATGTTATGCAAATCCCGCACCCAAACCCAGTGGACAGCGTTGAGGGAGTCACCTTCAGTCCACCCAGAGCTTCAAGGTATACCCGCTGGCGTTCGTGGGCCTTGGTGTCTCTTCTACCCTTTGGATCTCCTATTGTCTTACATTTTCCACTAGTTCGAAGACAATGATGTATTTCCTTTCAGACTTGTATTTAGCACTCTATAGAAAGTTTGTGAGTTGTGACATCCCGGTTTTTGGGGCTTACGCGACGTTCTGTATTTACTATTTCGCTTAGTATTTTTGAATTATTATTCCATTTCCGTTGTTAAAAACTGTAAGGTGTTTTGTTATTTCTGTTAAGATGGTATCTCAATGTTAGATTAACTGCACACGTTGGCTTGTCTAGCGGGTTCAACGTTAGACGTAGTCATGGCCTGAAGGGTGGGATTTCGGGTCGTGACAATAGTAGATGGGATTTTTGGGCATTTGATGAACAATCGAATTAATGCTATGAATTCAAGTAGAAACTTCATATTAATGATCCTTAGGCTATGGGTGAGTGATTCCTCCGAGAATATTCGGGATTCGAGCATGCGGGCCCGGGGTCGAATTTTAGTATTTTTGGAAGAATAGTAGAAAATGTATAATTAGGCTTTGGAATTGGTTTATTGAGTAATTATTGATGTTAATAAATCAATTATGTCTATATATTATCGATTCAGAGTTTAATTCGAGAGGAAAGGTTGTGATTGAGGCTTGACTTGCATTTTGGAGCCGAGGTAAGTGTTTGGCCTAACCTTAGCTTGAGGGAATATGTATAGAGTCTTATTTGCTATGTGTAATTCATGTCCAACGTATAGGTGAGGTGACGGGTTCCTATATGTTGTGGTCAAGCATGCTCGTAGGTCAAACATGATGAATCATATCGTGTTCTTAATATTATTTGTATTATGAGTAATTGGCGATTTAGAAGTGATACCTTGATGTTGTTTAATGACTTGGGGAGTTATTGTGTTATTTGTTTCAGTTAAGGATTTTACTGTTGAAACTGTATTTCTGATGCGAGGTTTGTTATAGCTGAGTCCCTTGCCGGGACGACAGAATTTTATTGAGCATTTCCTTACACTTGAGATTTCTCATTGTTGATGTTCACATTATATTTGTTGCTTTTATATTATTTATCGCACGAGGGGACATGTTGTGCTGATTGTTTATTATTTATCACACGAGGGGACATGCCGTGTTGATCGTTATTATTTATCGCACGAGGGGACCTGCTGTGCTGATTGTTTAGTATTTATCACACGAGGGGACATGCCGTGTTGATCGTTTATTATTTATCGCATGAGGGGACATGACGTGCTGATTGTTTATTATTTATCACACGAGGGGACATGTCGTGTTGATCGTTTATTATTTATTGTACAAGGGGACATTCCGTTCCGAGTGATTGCGAGATTATGCACGAGGGGACATGCCATGCCTTTTGCTGTTCATTATCTGGGCTGATGACGTTAAATTCCTGCTTTTACCTTTTTACATTTCAGTTATTACCCTGTTCTACCGTGCTAGAATTTTGTTGCCCCTTTTACCCCCAACATGTTCTCCCCGTATCTGTGTTTACTTGCTTATTTCGGTCGATATTTTCCTGTTATTATATAGAATTGCACAGGTACATATATTGTTGTCGGTCCTAGCCTCGTCACTACTTCGCCGAGGTTAGGCTCAGCACTTACTTAGTACATGGGGTCGGTTGTACTGATGCTACACCTGCACTTCTTTATGTTGTGCAGACTATGCAGCCGGACTCGGTGGTCACTGACGGTCGGAGCATTTCATCAGTTCATACAGGAGACATCGAGGTAGACCCGCAGACGTTCGTGGGCTTTGGCGTCACCATCTACCCTTCACTTTCAGCTTTGTCTCATATTATAGTTCACAGACAGTCATATGTACTTATTTCAGGCCTTTGTATTTAGTGATCTCTTAGACAATTCGTGAGTATGTGACATCAGTTCTGGGATATGTATATGGGTTTTATCTCGAAGTTGCTATATTATTTGTGGTAATTTGTTAACCTTCATATTGTTGACCATCGATGCCTTAGTTATCTTGTTCGTTTTAGTTGTTAATGAGTTTTATTTAATTCAACGTTGGCTTGTCTAGCGGGTTCAATGTTAGACGCAGTCATGGTCCGAAGGTGGGATTTCGGGTCGTGACAATGAACCAGGCAATATAATGAACAAGACAGAAGTGATGGAAAATGCTATAAATATGAAGATTCAGGCATGTTCAATCTGAATGTCCTAAGCTTAAGAGAAAAGTCTCAAGAGGATTTAACAAGAACAAATCATTCGGAATATCGAGTGATAAAGACAATTCAGAACACGAAAAAATAGCCAACATATGCTTTATGACAATCCTAGAATACGACATGAACAAGCTCTTAGGATGCTGGACAGACGAGGACATTTCATACGATGATTGCAAAGACGAAAATGAGAATTGTTTCATGGCACGAGGTGAAACAAGCGAGGTAAGACTATACAATTGTGAAAGATGCAATGAATTGCAGGATATTCTTGACCTTACTTTGAGAGAGTCTAGAAAATCGTTAGATGAAATAAAAAGACTCAATGTAAGAGACTGGAAACTTAAGCTTGAAGTATGCCAAATTGAACAAGATGTACATCAAGATGAGTATGATGGACTTCTTGTGCAACTTAACAGCATGCGCAAATCCACCAGTCACAGTTCTACAAAGTCCAGCAGCGCGACTTACAAGTCAACTAGAGAAGGACCAGCTAGAACAGAATCCACTAGTACTAATACAAATGGGAATTCCAAAAATGGATCAAGTCCCACGTGTCACTACTGTAATAAAAGTGGACATAAGTATTCCTTTTGTCGTTTTCGTAAATTAAATGTATCAGGATGGATTTGGAGACCCAAAAACAATCCTGAATCTAGTAATGCTAACCAAGAAAGACCCAAGAAAGCTTGGATACCTAAAATGAAGTAATAATCATGTTTTGTATGAACAATACAGAAGGATTCACAAAGGAAAATGGTATTTGGATAGTGCGTGTTCCAGTCACATGACAGGTGACAAAAATATATTTAAGGAAGTTACAAAAATAGATGGAGGAAATGTCAAATTCGGTGATGATTCAAATGGGAAGATAGTCAGTACTGGAACAGTCCCTTTCAACAACAACTATGATATTACTGAAGTTTATCTCGTTGGGCTTAACTAAAATCTTCTGAGTATAAGTCAACTATGCGATTCAGGATATGAGGTAAAATTCAAGAAAACATGTTGTGCTATGGAGGACGAAACAGGTAAAATAATCCTCCCAGGTAAAAGGTATGGAAATGTCTATATTCTTGATGGTTTTGAAAATATAGATGGTCATATTTGCTTAACATCTATATCTGACGATTCTTGGCTATGGCATAAGAAACTTGGTCATGCAAGCATGCATTTGATAGAAAAATCTTCCAAGCGTGATTTAGTTATTGGTTTACCCAAACTCAATTTTTGTAGAAAACATGTATGTGATGCATGTTAGATTGGTAAGCAAACTAGAAATTCCTTCAAAAGCAAAGATGTTGTATCTACCTCAAAGCCTTTGCAATTACTTCATACGGACTTATTTTGACCTACTATAACTTCTAGAATAGGAAGTAAAAGATATGCATTTGTTATTGTTGATGATTACTCACGTTTTACTTGGGTAATTTTTCTATCTCACAAAGATGAAGCCTTGAAATTTTTTGAGATTTTCTGTAAAAAGGTTGAAAGAGAAAAAGGGTTTCTTATTACCACTATTCAAAGTGATCACACAGGATGATTTGAAAGCCAAGCATTTGAATATTTCTACAATGATCAAGGATACACTCACAATTTCTTTGCTCTAAGGTCACCTCAATAGAATGGAGTTGTTGAACGGAAAAACATGACCTTAAAAGATATTGCAAGAACCATGTTACTGGAATATTCACTGCCAAATCACTTTTGGGCGGAAGGAGTAAGTACAACTTGTCACATTCTAAATTGATGACTCATAAGAACAATCTTGAAGAAAACTCCTTATGAACTGTGGAAAGGTAAACGACCCAATGTAAGTTATTTTCATCCTTTTGGAAGTAAGTGTTTCATTCATAAAAATGGTAAGGACAACCTTGAAAAATGTGATCCAAGACGTGACGAAGGTATTTTTCTGGGTTATTTTATAAATAGTATATCTTTTAGAGTTTAGAATAAACGTGCATTGTGTGTAGAAGAATTAGTACATGTTATCTTTGATGAGAATAACACTCGGGCCGAGAAAGAATTCACTGCAGGTGATGATGATCAAATGCAGCAAACTCAGGAGACAAGCAAACCTCAAGAGTCAACAAGTAAACCTGATGATATGAAAGAGTCAACTAATGAGATCAACAACAGTCAACTAGAACAACCAATAGAGTCGACCACTTCTGTAGTTCGTCCAAACGAATGGAGGAGTGAGCCAGAGTATCCTCAAAAAATTATCATAGGGGATCCAAGATAAGGGATGAAAACAAGAGGAGATATCAAGAAGAAAGCAAATATAGCATTGATTTCCCAGATTGAGCCTAAGAAAAGAAGCTTTGAAAGACTCAAGTTGGCTGCAAGTGATATAGGAAGTGCTAGATCAATTTGAAAAAATCAAGTGTGGAAACTGATGCCCAAACATGTGAACGCCCCTGTAATAGGAACTAAATGGGTTTTCAGAAATAAGCTAAATGAGGATGGAAAAGTTGTTAGAAACAAAGCTAGACTAGTTTCTCAAGGATAGTCGCAACAAGAAGGAGTCGACTATGATGAAACCTTCTCCCCAGTAGCGCGACTGGAATCAATAAGAATTGTTCTTGCATATGCATCCTTTAAAAGATTCAGGTTGTTCCGGATGGACGTTAAAAGTGCTTTTCTAAATGGTTTCATTGAAGAAGAGGTTTATGTAGAACAACCTCCTGCATTTGAAGATTCAAAGTTCCCCTACCACGTGTATAAACTGACCAAAGCACTACATGGACTAAAACAAGCTCCACGAGCATAGTACGAAAGGCTCAGTTCATTTCTCATTGATAATGGATTTACAAGAGGTAAAGTAGATACTATTATGTTTATCAAAAGTTCATCAGAAGGTAATCTCATTATTCAAGTTTATGTTGATGATGTTATTTTTGGTAGTACTAATCCTCTTCAATGAAAGAAATTTTTAAATCTTATGCAAAGCGAGTTCGAAATGAGTATGATGGGAGAGCTAACGTTCTTTCTTGGACTCCAAATTAAACAATCTGAAGAAGGAACATTCATATGTCAAACAAAGTATAGCAAGGAGTTGATTCAAAAGTTTGGTATGGAAAATTCCAAAGATATTAGCACACCTATGAATCCCTCAACAAGCCTTGATAAAGATGAACAGGGAAATTCAGTTGATAAAACTAACTACCATGGGATGATTGGCTCTCTTCTTTATTTAACTGCTAGTCGACCAAATATTATGTTTAGTGTGTGTAAATGTTCCAGATTCCAGTCAGCTTCTAAAGAATATCATATGACGACGGTAAAAACAATTATTCGATATCTCATTAGAACTGTCTCTCATGGACTATGGTATTCTCGTTCTAACACGTTTAAGTTAGAAGGTTTTTCAGATGCTAATCTTGTAGGTGATAAGAAAGACAGAAAAAGCACAAGTGGAACATGTCAATTACTTGGCAAAGCCTTGATATCTTGGAATAGTAAAAAATAGGGATTAGTTGCATTATCCACAACGGAGTCTGAATACATCACTATTGGACAATGTTGTGCACAAATAATGTGGACGTCTCATCAACTTTGTAACCTCTTTTCAATATCCATCGTCCCCATTGCCTAGAAACCCTTCTTAGAAACCCTCTCAAACAGAAAAACTCTTCAATGGCCAAACATCAAATAGATTCCTCTGCCTCCACTAGGAAGAGCACTCGCTCCAGAGCAAAACCTCATTTTCAACCCCCAGAACAAGTAGACCTAGGGTCTGATCATTCTGAAGGTTTTGCCTCTTCTCAGGCTAATTTGTCTGATCATTCTCACACCTTAGGAGAAAAAGCTTTGGGTAAACGACCTATGGAAGAACCCCCTGTTTCCTTCACTCCAAAGAAGTCAAAAATAGATCTCTCTAATTCCATAGAGTCAGACCTAAATTTCTGGGATTCTCCAAATAGGAACTTTTTCATCGCCTTGAAAGATAAGCCTATTGCTCATGGGAAGGTAGTCGACCTTGATGACATGGAAGCCCTAAATTGTAAGGTAAAAGATCTTTTCATTTATCAAGTATGGTCAAAGTTCTTTTCTATTCCGCCGCCTAAAGTCTATGAACCACTGGTGAGAATGTTCTATGCAAATCTTTGCTCTAGTAAGTCTGATAAGTTAGAGTCCTTAGTTCTAGGAAAGCGTATTGTTCTTGATTGTGGAATGTTTGATTCACTTTTTAAGTGTAAGTGTTCTGGTTTCCCCATGCTTTTCAAAAACTCATGGCTTGATGATTTTGAAATCTCTTTTGATCAAGCTTAAAAGTGTATTGTTGAGTGTCCTTCTGAATCCCTCCCAAACCAGTTAGGTCCTAGTGATGTTAATTTTGAAACTCGTAATATGGCCCATATTTTTGCAACCACTCTGCTCCCTCGTATCGGTTCCTTCTCCACATGTTCTCTAAGAGACACCTTTTTGGTCTAGTGCCTTGTGACTAAACTCAAGATCATGCTGTCCTCCTGGGTCATCAATTTTATGATTGAGAGTGCTGAGGATCGCACTAGTCTACCCTATGGCATGACCATTACTCACATTCTGGAAGCCCACAATATTTCCATCACTGAATACCTATTTGTCTCTATTGCAAAATCTTACAATTCTAGAGTTTTTGCGAGTATGAGATATATGTATGTGAAGGGCTCATGGGTTAAGAAACAAGAAGGAGAAGTCAAGCATGCTCAAACCAATTCTAAATCCAAACCTTTTGCTTACCATCCTAGCCACTGTGATCCTGACCTTGGTAAAAAGCTTAGCACCATTGACAATCAACTATCTGCAATCAAAGATCTTCTATCTGCTACTCAATCCACTGTTGGTGACATTCATTCCATCTCCAAGGAAACGGGTCTGATGTTTCCAAGATAAGAGTTGCAGTTCTTAGAGTAAGGGATAACGTTGTCAAGGCTTTTAAGAAGGTTCATGACAGTCTTGATGGAATAAGTGTTTCAACCACTACTAGCTTTGATCAAATCAAGGAGGCGATCTGCAATACTCTTACCTATTTTCTGCGTCGTTAATGTGGAAATCTAAGACAATTTTTTTGTTGTTTTGTTTTGTTGTGCTGTTTTTGGATTGGATAACTAGTCGATGGATGATCCTTCTATTTTTTGTCTGACTATAACTCTGCAAGCATATCATGCTATAAAT
Organism: Nicotiana undulata; assembly: GCA_005239495.1. Classification (NCBI taxonomy): domain Eukaryota; kingdom Viridiplantae; phylum Streptophyta; class Magnoliopsida; order Solanales; family Solanaceae; genus Nicotiana; species Nicotiana undulata. The sequence continues at coordinate 22,068 of ML243076.1, forward strand.
TCTATTTTGGTTTGCATTCCCTATTTGTTGATGTCAAAAAAGGGGGAGAAACAATATATGTAATTGTATAGGTACAAGCATAAGTCGATTAAATGGTAAGTGCAGGTAGTAGCTCACGACACCTCGTAAGGGGGAGTCATGCAGAAGAAGTCGACTAAAGCACTAATTGAGGCGGAGTCATGGATGTTGCAGAAGAAGTTGACTACCAGAGCCTCTTACTGAGGGGGAGTAAAATACAGGGAAGTCAACTGATGATTATACATATATATATATTATTTTTTCATCATCAAAAAGGGAGAGATTGTTAGATTTGATTTTAATGAAGAAAATAATATGTTTGTTCTTTGTGCAGGAACTCATGGAACACATTCGAGATTTAAGGAATCAATCAGAGAAGATCAAGGAATGCATCCAAGATTGAAGGAATCAATGATAGTGACAAAATTAATTGAGGCTAGATTGAAGAAATCAATCAATCAACAGTATCGAAGATCTTGCAAGTAAATCAATCAAGCATGCTAAATCTGGAAAGACCAAGTTTCAAGGAAGGATATTTGGCACTATCAAAGGAAGTCATTAAAGCCCTCTCATCAAGACAAAGTCGTTAGGGAATAACCTTCTTCTTGAAAAGAATCAATCTCTTTCCAAGGATCAAATCTCTTGGGTTGGCAAATCTCTTCAGAAATCAAGTCTCTCTCAAAGTATTTAAACCCGTCTCTGTACCTTAGCACATATACTTTGATCGAACCAAATACGCTCTCTTTGTTCTAGTGCAAACAAACATTGTAGCTCTACTAGATCTGTTGTGTAACAATCTAGAGAAGAAAGAGAGAAAACACTGGTGAGGCAATGTATCAAAGAGAAATGAGTGTCGTAGAAACTGAGCCATTGGTGTAAACTACATCACTCATTGTGTACTTGAGAATCATATTCACTGAAAGAGAACTTCTTTGCAACCCAATGGGACTGGATTAGGATTCACATTGAATTCGAACCAGTATAAAAATTTCGGTGTCTTTAATTTCTGCAATTTACTTCTGCTATTACACTCTGCTGTTTTTATTATCTCATTATCATATCTAGTCGACTACTTAGAAAACTAGTCAACTTATAAAGATCAAAATTAAAAATAGTCAATTCACCCCCCCCCCCCCCTTTGTACTTTCAGTGTAAAGAACGAAGGGTGATGTTGTGCCATTTCATATATTTTATCATGAGAAGGAAAGTGAAAAGCACGAAGGGTGATGATGTGCCATTTTCATTTTAGAGTAAAAGCACGAAGTGCGATGTCGTGCCATTTCATTTGAGAGTAAAAGTACTAAGGGTGATGCCGTTCCATTTCATTTATATTATCTATCTCTCATTTACATTATCATGTGAGGATTAGAGTAAAATCATGAAGTGTGATGTTGTGCCATTTCAGTTATATCATCATGCTTTTATATTATCACGAGTTCATGGCATGAAGGGTGTTTCCATGCAGGAGAGGATGAGGGACATGCATTATGTTGTGATATATTTTTCTTGTGTGTACGTTCGTGCCTTTACCTTGAGAGGTTATTGTCGCACCTATGTTTCCTATGTTACATGGCGTTGTCAATTGTTTTTGAGTTGCCCATGCATTCTACTTGTTTAACTTGCAAATACCATGCCTCCTTCCTGTTGATATATCAATAACCATGTCGTATATAGTTTGTTGCACCCTAGTATATGCTTTCTACCATGTTAGCCATTCATGCCTCTACTTTTTAGCTTATAAAGATAATGCGGTCCTCTCTTATTTGTCAAATCTACATCTATGCCCTTTACCATTCTAGTTAGGTGAAATTACATTCTTCTTTCCTAATTAACATCACAATTTGTATATTTCATACCTTGTCATTATTGTTATTTCCATTTCTTTCACCTGGTTGGTACTGTTACACGTATATTTGGTGAGGATGATATAAATGCATGAAAGGTGTTGGTGTACGACTTAATTTGATGTCTTTAGTATATTTCTCACACTATGAAAGTCATGGATTTGTTACTGTGATTTGCTTGTTATCTCTCTAAGAAAAGTATTGGTCGTGATATTGATGAATATTAATTGCGGTTCTTCTAGAAATCATCTACTGCTTCGCATAATTGTTTTCTTGTATGCTACTCAGTTATGTTCTAGTATTGTTGTGTTGCTAGTCTTCTGTACAGGTTATATCACTGGGTATCTTTTAACTACAAAGCCTCGTCACTACTTCACCGAGGTTAGTAAAGATATTTACTAAGTACATGGGGTCTGTTGTACTCATACTACACTTCTGCACCTTGCGTGCAGATTTTGGAGCGAGGTTGCGGGTGATGTCGGGGGCTGACTCTGAAGATATTCGTCCCTTCCGGCTGTGGTTACCACTTGTCCTTGGGTAGTTCTAGAGTTGAATTCTATTTATTTACATTTCAAATAGAAGTTGAATTTATTTCATATCCGTTTTTTCAATAATCTAGTCTTAGTAGCTCGTGTCTTGTACTACCAGTCCTTAGAATGTTGTTTGGAATCCAGATATATCAATTGTTGATCATATTTATTTTATTAGAATTGTGTTAACTGCTAATTTAGATCTATTGTCTCTAAGTCGAGGGTTTCCAGGAAATAGCCTATATATCTTCTTCGGGGTAGGGGTAAGGTCTGCGTACATTATACCCTCCCCAGACCCCACCGGTGGGATTTTACTGGGTTGTTGTGTTAACAGCTAAGTGGCTAACCTAACGGGTCGGGTTAGGTGCCATCATGACCTGTGGACTTTGGGTCGTGACAAGTTGGTATCAAAGCTCTAGGTTCATAGGTTCTACGAGTCATGAGTAAATGTCTAGTAGAGTTTTGTAGATCGTTATGATGACGTCCATACCTATCTTCAAGAGGCTACGGGGAATTTAGGATAAACTTCCCATCTTTCTTTCCTGATCGTGCGACATTGACTCATCTTGAAGCGTAACTCTTTGAATTCCTTCCACGCATTTGTATGCACATATGAGCGCTTAGTATCGGTCGTGCATCGACGATGTGTGATTCCATGGATGAGGTGCGAGATGCGATTTATGTGTGCTGATGATGGGTAAGTCTAGAGGACTTGAGGCTTGATTTTGAAAATAGCTTGAGCCCGGGAATTTAGGTTGGGTGAGCATGTGCTTTTGGACTTATACATCTGGTAGTGCTCCTATGAGTGGAATATGTAACTAGTGAGTTGTTCGATGACTAAATGTTGAGTAGGATGTGACTGCGGGCTATGTTCAGATGATTAGAATGTGACAAGAAGAGTCTTCTTGAGGTGTAAAAAGGACTAACGGGTGCTTGATTTCTGTCTTGATGTGACGTATAGACTCGAGTTATGAGTGTGTTGAAAGGTTTTTCATGTTGTTTAATTGTGGAACGAATCTGATTCTCATGCCTTATTGATGATTTCAGACTTTGGAAGATTAAGTGAAGGCGTAGTAGTTGTGGCTAGAATCTGAGACTTACTTTGGATGATGTTGAGAATTGCGATATTTCTTTATCGTTGTGTATTACATTTCAATATCAATAAGGTGAAGGAAACGACTTTAGATTCACATAAGGTCTCCTCTGAGTGGGTGTCTCGGTTTTGGTACTTTGGGGTGCTAAGAGAGAATACAACGGCTTACGGGTCTTAGAGCGGTGTGGTTTTTATGCTAGGATTTCTTATGGCAAGTTTTGGAGTAAGAATCGTGGTGTTCTCGCAAGGGGGTATCAACTTGAGGGTAATTAAGAAGGAACTACGAGAAATAGGGCAATTTGATTGTAGGTTGGATCAGCACGATAATAGTATGATTGGTTCTTTTGGTACTTATGATGTGGTGAGTCTCCACAGGTGTTTCGTGGCAATGCTCTTTGATTATGGCGGTTGTGTGGCTTGGTTGAGTTAGGGGATTGGGTTCTGATAGCTTGGTTATGTGAAAATAGATTCCAAATAGTTCTCGATGATTTCTATTACAGTTCGAAGTGGATATTTCCTACTGGCGTGAGGAACATGTTGCGTATTGAGATTTTCTTCTAGATGAGATCAAATGGAAGGTTTTGACTGATCGCGTATGTATTTTGCTGGCGACTCAGAGTTGATCATGAGTTTCTTGTGCTTTTCATATGATGGGATGATAGATGTGGTGTGTTGTGTAGGATTGAGATTTACATGTGGAAGGTCACGATTCAGTTTGAAGGGAATGTCATGAATTCTTAGATAACACAGACTATTTCAGATGTCTAGATGAATGCTATTTCTACTTGGTGTTTCCTGAGAAGGGTGTGCATTTTTGAAGGCTCTTTGTGTTTTGAGTTACATATGCTTCATTGGTATTGCAGTGCTCGCCTGGTTGATCGACTGCTGATATTTGGATTTTTCTATGAGGCACGGAAGAATTATAGAAGTATTCCTCATGCGATGATCGTGTATGAGAGGTGTGTTAGTCCTTCGGGCGATGGAGTTGGGATCATGTATGGTGATTCGTGTGTTTTATGGATTTGGAGACTTGGAGTTCTCATAAGCAAATTATTTCATTGTTGTGGATTGTGAAAATGTGGTCAAAGCTAGCCAGATGATAGTATGTGTTATGGTTATGTCATTGTGGATTTTTGGTCGTGACAACACACCAAAACTTTTAAAGGTGTGTCAATTACATACCACTGGGTGTTTGACCACATTTTCTTAAAGATTGCTATTACACGCGCCAATCAGCATCTGACACGTGTCATAAATCGAGAACTAAAAGAAAAACTGGAAAAACAAATGCCCCTTTCTCCCCCAAAACCCCCTCTCTTCATCTTCCCAACCCCATCAGCTTCTCCACGACCACCATACTACCACCAACCCTTCCATCACAACACTTTCTTCCCTAACTATAGATTCAACTCTTTGTCGATTTTTAACAACATCCATCACAAATCCTTGTACAAATTTCAAATTCAAGCTCAAACCAAGCTTCACACTTGTTAATGATATTTTTTAAATTTTATCAGAATTAATCACCTAAGTAAAGTTTTACTCAAATCACGAATTCAAACTAATTTTCTAGGTCATGGAACACCAAAATCAAAAAGACTGGATTAAATTTTCAAGATTTTTCAAAAGGTCAATAATTTCTTCTTGCCTTTCCTGAGCTGAGGGTCTATTGGAAACAGCCTCTCTACTTGTATTAGCTAGGGGTAAGGTATGCATATAGACTAGCCTCCCAAGACTCCACCTGTTGGGATCAAACCGGATTTGTTGTTTCAAAAGGTCAATAATGATGATTTTTACAAGACCAAATAACTCCTCTTTTCTTCTTCTTATCTTTTTCTTCTTAGTCATGGGGGTTGGAGAGACGAAGCATGGGGGGGGGGGGGGGAAAAGTGGGGGGGGGGGGGAAGAAAACGTTGAGGTTTGGGATTGGGGAAGAAGACATGGGTTATATTTTTTTTATTTAACATTAAAAGGAAATAGTTAAAAAAGGGGAAAAAAACTTAACTTTAGATGAATTTTTTAGTTTTCATGCCCCTCTTTTATGTGTAATACACGCATGTGACACATGGAAAAAGAGGTATGTTATTGACACACTTTTAAAAGTTTTGATGTGTAATGCGATTCCCGTGTTTAACTAGTGTGCAAGAAGAATTTGAATACAAGCTTGATGAGTAAAGTATGTATTTTTCCTTCATTTTATTGTATTCTCATACTTTTTGCAAGAAATATCATATTGTTAACCGTGAAAATGGTAACTACAATTATACTTAGTTAAATGGTTCTAAAAATACGTGATTTATCTTAATACCGGTTATTGAATAGTTTTAGCTAAACGTGTTAGGATAGAATAGTAAGAAAATAATTAGAGAGTTGAAGGAAAGCAAACCAGAGTGCCTTGAATCAAAGGCTCGATGTTGACCTCGAGGGTCCCTAAGACTGAGGTTCGAGCCTAGATCGGGTGGTCGATGAAGCTATAACAAGTTTATAGGATTTGAGATACGCTATTTATGATCAATGATAAGATATAAATGAAGAACAAGTAAAGGAAAGAAATAAAGACAAGTAAACGAGCTAATGAAGAGGAATAGAGGATGTTTGGTATTAAAGCAGAGAATGTTCTTGTGTCTTGTATTCAATATGTTGTGTGTTACAAAATGACAAGAGTCCCCTTTATATAGCAGGGAGGGTCCAAACGTAGTACATCAGTATTTATTACAAAGATCTTAATTGATTCTGCTAGTTAATGCCCATGTACAGAATCGTACATCATTGCAGGGCTGCCTGCCTTGGTCCTCGTGATGCCTCTTACGTTGGTTTTGGGCCCGTATTCTCCTGGGCAGAATTATAGGAGCGCCCGAGGTCGGGCTTCGCGCCATACGTGAATCAGCCATCATAACATAAACGTAAAATTGACCTTCCATATTTTAACCGTATACAGATAGTTCCCGCGTTTCTTATAACAAAATGACAAGAAACGATTTTGACGTGAATCCTTTCAAGACCTTTCGTGATGATGTTATGCCCATGATTCACGCTTCCCATGCTCTTCAAAATGTCTTGTCGGACCTCCTCCTTAAAAGCATTGATTGCTCAGCCGTTTCTTTCTCAAAAAGAATAATAATTTCCCTGTCGGTTCGTTTTCCCAGAAGCATTGATTGCGTACCGACCTTCTATAAATAGAGGGTTATCTGATCTTGAATTTCATTCAACTTTACTTCAGTAAACTCCAATCCTCTTCTTTTCTCACATTTATTTCTTTTTTGCTGCTTTCATGGTGTAAGCCCATGTTTGTAAAACCATTCGGCGCCGGCCCTTAGACCCCAGCCATAGTTGCCGTTTTGAAGTCCCCCCATTAATCGGGGTTATATTGGGGCGTTATTGTTGTTGTTTTTGTTGTTGGTACTACTATTGTCAGTTCGAAGGGGCGTAAGAGAAGCGTCAAACGTCCCCCATGTCGGGGGGCGTAAAGTACCTATACTGCTGCTCATCTTACTTACTTCGGTCGGAGATGGCAATTTTGCCTTCTTTGCTTCTTGAGAGGCGAGGAGGCAATATCCACCGACCTTTGCATCGTATGCCGGTTTGATATCTTAGGAATAGGCTTCCCAAATGTGGCACCACCGAGCCTACCAAAAGCGGAGGCTTATAGAAGGCGGAGGAATATTGTCACTCGCCCGTTGCTATTAGGGGAACCCGAAAACGCTGACTAGTAGCCCCTTGCGAGAGGGGCTTCGAGGATACGCCCCGGAGAATAAGCTTATATGTGTAGATTAGGCTTTTATTTTATGCCTTTTTGTATAAATATCCCCTTGTGGGCCTTGTAGACATCTTCTCTCAATATAAAAAATTCTTTCTTTCTCTTGATCCGATTGTCGAACTTGTTCTGTTTTTCATTTGTATGATCCTGCGTGTGTGATTTTTTCAAAAAATTAGGCTTTATTAAGACCGATATTAGGATTTCTAAGACTCCTAACCCTTCGCCGAAGCTGGGGTTGCTTTTCTTTAGATGATGGTCGGGCCTCGGGCTCTCTGTAGAAGAGAGGGTCTCCCGACGATCTTTGAATAAAACATTCTTCCTTTCCTTAGGCACCTCGGAGAAACCCAGTGATGGCCTTTGAGTGGGTATCCATTTTTTCCTTAAAGGATCGAGTCGCCTCTCATCCAAGCTTGAATAATAGGGGTGGTATTAGGACTTTATAAATAATTCTTCGAATGGGGGCCTGATTGGGCCCGATATAACTTTTGGGCTTTGCAATCGGGTATCTGCCCCGGACTTCGGGGACACGGGAAGCTCCAAGATTTGCACGTTTTGCTTTGAACGTGGAACCTATTTTAAACTAAAGCAGGTGTTGAGTCCGAGCGCAGGTCGCGCTTTACGTCCATTGATTTGCCCATGAGGGCTACTGGCCCGAGGTCTGTTCCCCTGGACGGACTCTTTCGGTACTTGCCTTGGCCTAACGATTTCGCGATGGTCCGGGATCGGCCCTTGCTGGCTTCTCATATCCTTATGTGTTGGCCCCTTGGGCATTTTCGGGATCGATGTGTTCTCTCAATCGACCAGTGGGCCTTTTATGGCTATCCCTGAGGCTTATGCATTTCATTCAGGGATCGTTCTTTGAGCTGAGCCATGGTACGAGCTCATTCGCGCTCCGAGTTCTTTGATTAGCCCATGGGCTGGCTTGATAATTTTCAGGTGACTTTTAGTCAATCATTTTGGGCTCAGTCGTCGAGCCGGGTTAGGACTCGAATTCATCGCTCCCTTAGATTTTGAATTAGCCCATAGGCCTTTTGCGCGGGCTTCAAGGCTCTTAGGCGACTTTTGATTAACCTTTCTGGGCTCAGTCCCCGAGCCTGATTACGACTCGAGTTCATCGGCCCTTCAGGTTTTAGGATTAGCCCGTAGGCTTTTCTGCACTGGCTTAATGACACTTACGCGACCTTTGATTAACCTTTCTGGACTCCGTCCCTGAGCAAAATTACGACTCGAGTTCATCGACTCTTCAAGTTTTGTGTTAGCCCGTAGGATTTTCTGCGCTGGCTTAATGGAACTTACGCGAATTTTTATTAACCTTTCTGGGCTCAGTCCCTGATCCGGATTATGACTCGAGTTCATCGGCCCTTCAGGTTTTTGGGTTAGCCCGTAGGCTTTTCTGCGCTGTCTTTAAGGCACTTACGCGACTTTTAATTAACCTTTCTGGGCTCAGTCCCCATGTCAGTCTACGACTCGAGTTCATCGGCCCTTCAGGTTTTTGGGTTAGCCCGTAGGCTTTTCTGCGCTGGCTTAATTGCACTTACGCGACTTTTGATATGGTTGTATTTTTCATCCCTTAGAAATTTACTCAGAGTTTTCTTGTGTTCATATTACTCTTCGAAGGCCCAAAAGAGCCTCGTTTACGAGTCGTTACGATGAACGGGAAAGACACTTCTTTACGAGCTGACATGAAAATGTTCGAAACTCTTTTCTGAGAGCTGACATGAAAATGTTCGAAGCTCTTGCTTACACTAAAGGTAGCATGATTTAACCGGTTCTTTTCGAAATGATTTCGAAGGATTTATTTTTAAGGCGACAGTCGGGCGTCCCCGAATTGCTTTGTTGTTGTTGGGTCGAAGCCCATCGATCGCAGTCATTTTATTTGGCCGTAGCCCTTAGTCCCGGGTATCTCATCCTCGACGTCTATATTCGAGGGTATGCCTTTTTTGGGGTCTTACAAGTTCGAATATATAGCCTTGGATTTTGAAGTCGGGACCGTGTTCTCGTTATTTTAGATATATCCACTTGGGATTTTGATCACGCTCGTAGGACTTACAATTTCGAAAATTCCTGAGGTTACCCTCTTGGGATCTTACGACCACGGGTCTTGATTATTTGGTTGTTAACGATAACTGTTTGCACAAATGTTTTGATGAAAGACATTTCTTTTACTGTTTGATACAAGCTTACATGTTTTCTCCTTCGGAGACTTGATCCTCTTACGCGGGCGCGGTTCATTTGACTGTTCGACCCGCTATATTATTTTTCTGCAAAAAACTCTCTTTGGTTTAGGGAAGGGCTTCAGATGTCTGTGGGGGGAACCCCTCCTCCGGGGCAGCGTCCTCCAGTTATCAGGCTTTGCTTTAGGGAAGGCCTCGGATGTCTGTGCAAGTTCTCTCTGACGGACGCATAAGTGTTGCCTCATTAAATACCTTGTCGATAAAAACCCTTTTTCGGGAGAAAAACCCGATCGAAGGAAAAGAATGCAACTCGTCAGTCGATCCATGAACCCTTTGTAGATGTGGGATGTTCGGGAGTTTTACGTCGGATTCCTGCGGGAGATTAACTTTCGGGTGAGTAAAAAGAGACGGGGTCGTAAGATTCCCTTAGAAGTGGTATCGCTTGAGCATGGATATGTTCCAATTTCTTGGGAGCAACTCGCCTTCCAGGGTGCTAAGATTGTACGATCCTTTGCCGACCACCCCTAGGACACGGTACGGTCCTTCCCAGCTTGGACCTAACTTTCCCTCGTTAGTGTTCCGGGTGTTCAAAGTAACATTTCTTAAGACTAAGTACCCGACTCCAAAGTATCAGAGGTTCGCTCTCATATTATAGTATCTCTTAATACTTTTCTTTTGCGCAGCCATCCGAAACAGTGAAGCTTCTCGTTTCTCATTGAGTAATTTGAGGGCCACGTCATTGCCTCGTTGTTCGAATCCTCCGTGGCATGTTGGAATCTAACGCTTGGTTTCCCTACCTCGACTAGTATTAGAGCTTCGTACCCATACACCAGAGAGAATGGTGTATCCCCTATACTTGTCTTGGGAGTGTTTCGATACGCCCACATAACTGCGGGCAAAATCTCTCTCCATCTGCCCTTTGCATTTTCCAACTTCTTCTTCAAGTTTTGAATGATGGCTTTGTTTGTGGATTCGGCCTGTCCATTGGCGCATGGGTGGTAGGGCTTCGATAAGATTCTTTTGATTTTGTGGTCCTCGAGGAACTATGTTACTTTACCCCCTATGAACTACTTCCGTTATTGCAGGTTATTTCAAAAGGGATCCCGAATCGGCATAGGATGTGGTCCCATACAAAGTTAATGACTTATTTTTCTATTATCTTCTCGAAAGCCTGTGCCTCCACCCATTTAGAGAAATAGTCAGTCATAAATAGAATAAATCTGGCTTTACCTGGAGCGGTCGGCAATGGTCTGACGATATCCATCCCCAATTTCATGAACGGCCAAGGTGACAAGACCGAATGTAGTTGTTCGTTGGGCTGATGGATAATGAGCGCGAACCTTTGACATCTGTCTCACTTACGGACGAACTCCCAGGCCTCTTTTTCCATGCTGTCCCAGTAATAGCCCGCTCTGATCACCTTTCGGACTAGGGATTCAGCATCGGGCCCACTTGGCTAATCGACCAGACAACTCAGGTTTGTGTAATATGTTCCGAAGCGGGTACATTGTCAGGACGCAAATGCGGTGACATTGAAAATAAGGTTTCAATTTTTGAGATGCGCTAATTAATGCAAGGGCTAATTTTTTCAGAAGAGGATGTCTGGTTTCGGCGTCACCCAGAGTCCGACTCACATAATAGATAGGGAATTGCGTACCTTGCTCTTCTCGAACCAGCACACCGCTCATTGCTACCTCTGATACGACCAGGTAAAGATACAATGTCTCGCCCTCCTTTGGAGTATGTAGCAAGGGTGGGATCGATAATTATCGCTTTAATTCTTCCTGGGCATTTTGGCATTCAAGGGTCCATTCGAAACTGTTTTCTTTCTGAGCAGAGCGAAGAAGTGATGACTCTTATCTGATGACCTCGACATGAACCGTCTCAAGGCTGCTATGTGCCCGGTGAGCCGCTGTACAGCACCGTAATCTCCTTAATGGATTTGATTTTGTCGGGATTGATCTCGATTCCTCTGTTTGATACCATGAAACCCATGAAAATTCCCGACCCTACCCCGAAAGCACATTTCTCGGGGTTGAGTTTCATGTTGTAGATTCTGAGGATATCGAACGTTTCCTGCAAATGGGTTAGATGGTCCTCTGCGTGCAGAGACTTGACCAGCATATCATCAATATATACTTCCATGGACTTGCCTATTTGGCTTTCGAACATCTTATTAACAAACCGCTGGTATGTGGCCCCAGCATTTTTCAGCCCAAAGGGCATGACGTTGTAGGAGTACGTCCCATACTTCGTGATGAATGAAGTCTTTTCCCTATCGTCGGGGTTCATTTGAATCTGATTATACCCCGAGTAGGCATCGAGAAAGTTAAGTGTCTCGTGCCCCGCCGTAGCATCGATCAAGCGATCGATGTTGGGCAGTGGGAATGAATCTTTAGGGCACGCCCTGTTCAAGTCCTTATAATCTACACACATTCTTAATTTGTTTCCCTTCTTGGGTACTACCACCACATTAGTCAGCCAATCAGGGTATTTTACTTCCCTGATAGAGCCGATTTTAAGGAGTTTTGTTACCTCGTCTTTAATGAACGCATGCTTTACTTCGGACTGGGGCCTCCTCTTCTACTTCATTGGCTTGAATCTGGGGTCGACGCTTAGCCAATGGGTGGTTATCTAGGGTAGAATCTCTGTCATGTCTAAATGGGGCCAAGCAAAACAATCGATATTATTGGTGAGAAATTGAACGAAATATTTCCTGAGTTCGGGGGTTAACCCCGTTCCCAGGTATACCTTTCGATCCAGAGGTTGCTCGTCAAGGACCGCTTGTTCTAACTCATCGACTGTTGATTTGGTCGCATCCGACTCTTTGGGGGCGACGAAAGTGCGGGGGGTGAGGAAGTCTTCACCGCCATCTTCGGGGGCCATCTCCCCCTCCGGTTCCTCTAAGGTGGAGGGTGTTGCACCAACGGATCGTTATGAATAGAGAACATCTCCCTGGCCACATGTTGCTCTCCATACACGGTTTTTACACTGTTATACGTTGGAAACTTCATCATTTGATGAAAAGTTGATGGCACCGACCTCATGTTTTGTATCCATGGCCTTCCAAGCAGCGCGTTGTATATTATGTCCCATTTGATGACATAGAACTTGGTGTTCTGAATTGTCCCGAACATGTTGACTGGGAGGATGATCTCCCCTCTTGTCGTTTCGCCAACCATGTTAAATCCGTTGAGAGTTATCTAAGTAGGCATGACTCGGCCGAGCATCCCAAGTCGTTCCACTACTTCCGCCCTGATAACGCTGGCAGAGCTACGTGGATCCATAAGAACGCGTTTAATTTTAACATTATTCAAAAGGAAAGAAATTATCAGTGCATCATTATGCGGGTGAGGCGAGGTTTTGGGATCCCCGTCACCGAATATAAGGATGTCACCGGGCGTGCGACTCCGAATCTGTCCTACAGCCGCGGCCGATACTTTGGACCGCTAATCACATGCCATTGTGGGGCGTCGTTTCCCCCAAAAATCATATGTATGGAGTGATGGGGCTTCCCCACTTCGTCTCATCAAGCTACTACTTTTTTCGGGGGGAGATCCTCGACTCGACTGCAAGCAAATCCTCGCAGGTATCATTTGTTAGCTAACCGGGCTGCTTCTTTCTGAAGATGCCTGCAATCCTCGGTTCGATGATCTTGAATACCATGACACTCGCATATTAGGTTGGGGTCCCTCTGAGAGGGGACTGATGATACGGGCTTTTGCCATCTGCTATCCCTGATTTTACCCATGGCTGATACGATGCTCAAAATGTCGCACCCAGGGTTGCACCGGTTTGACTGGAGCATCCTTGCGGGCTCCATGCCCCTAGTGGGCCTATCTTTATCCGCTAACCTACTTCAGACTGTTTTAGAGTTGGCTCAGAACTCTTTGGCCCTTGCAATGCTCTTTTGATTTTTGACGTAAGGTCGATACCTCCCATTACGTGGCTCCAATTTTCTTTCTGGGAGCCTTAACTCTACTTTTCTGGCGAGGTCTCCAAGTATCCTGACGACAAGGTCGTCGGTCCCTTGCTCCCTGTCGTTTTTGATATTGGCCGGATTCGGGGG
>ML243076.1:35810-49704 GCA_005239495.1 Nicotiana undulata
GGGGGGGGTTTGTTGCTGGTGCTCTCAAAGTTCTCTGACGGCTCTGTAGCTAAGTGATCACGGCTTTCTGGGCCTGCGGTATTTCGAAGATCATTTGAAGGTTGTTCTCCCCGTTCTTCTGAACGATGGTGTCTCACTCCTCTTGCGGGGTTTTTTGATGTGCGTTCCAGCTGGTGTGAAGGTTGATGTAGTCGCGCCAGTCGTTGTTTGAGTCCGTGCTTTCGGAGGTCGGCTCCACTATGACGCTAAGGCCCTGTGGTGGTACCCCGACATTTGGGATGCGCACATCATTCCCTCAAAATCTCTCAAGGCTGCTACTTTCGTACGCACTTACTGAGTTGGACATTCTGACTTGAAATCGAAGATTATGTGGACAAGAAAAAGTGTAAAGAGATAACTTGTGTTTTCAACGAACCAGTACTAAAACGATCATTATTATTTTTATCCCCACGGTGGACGCCAAACTGCTTACTGTGAAAATGGTAACTACAATTATACTTAGTTAAATGGTTCTACAAATACGTGATTTATCTTAATACCGGTTATTGAACAGTTTTAGCTAAACGTGTTAGGATAGAATAGTAAGAAATCAATTAGAGAGCTGAAGGAAAGCAAACCAGAGTGTCTTAAATCAAAGCTCGATGTTGACCTCGAGGGTTCCTGAGACCGAGGTTCGGGCCTAGATCGGGTGGTCGATGGAGCTATAACAAGCTTATAGGATTTGAGATATGCTATTTATGATCAATGACAAGCTATAAATTAAGAACAAGTAAAGGAAAGCAATAAAGACAAGTAAACGAGCTAATAAAGAGGAATAGAGGATGTTTGGTATTAAAGCAGAGAATGTTCTTGTGTCTTGTATTCAATGTGTTGTGTGTTACAAAATGATAAGAGTCCCCTTTATATAGCAGGGAGGGTCAAAACGTAGTACATCAACATTTATTACGAAGATCTTAATTGATTCGGCTAGTTAATGCCCAAGTACGGAATCATACTTCGTTGCAGGGCTGCCTGCCTTGGTCCTTGTGCTGCCTCCTACGTTGGTTTTGGGCCCGTATCCTCCTGGGCCGAATTATAGGAGCACCCAAGGTCGGGCTTTGGGCCATACGTGAATCCGCCATCATAACATAAACGTAAAATCGACCTTCCAGATTTTAACAGTATACACATATAGTAGAGTAAGTGTCATGTTTACCTTACACTCTATTTGGAACACTATTCCCCGTCGTTTTATGATGTATCATATTGTAGTGTATTATATTTCATCTTATCGCTTTATGAATACAATATTTGGATAGATTGTATTGTTTGTTGTTGTTAAATAATATTTTTCTGTTTGGTTTGGTTGTATCGTATTATACTGTAATTGATAAGTTTACTAAAATACCGTCAATTATTTTAAATATTTAATTTATCAAGAATTACTCATAAAAGTTATTTTAAAAACCCCTTTCTACTAATTTATCACTAATTATATATAAATTAAGCAATTAAATTCATGCAAATTCTAACGAAATTAGTTGAACAAGTTAATAATATTAAAAATAATAATATGTACATTATATTCATAATTAGATCATAATAATAAAAATTTTAAAAAAATGTTCAATAGACTTCATTCAGACAAAAGTAAAATAAAATCTTTACCTGAATAGTATGGAGAAGCGGCAGAAGAACAAAACGAGTTTTTCACGTATGTAGGTTATTATATAGGTTATAATTGGGATGTTGTCTTTAAGAATTTATATAGGTTATTAGACTTCACGTAGAATTCTATTATAGAATTATATATGAAAGAGACTTTGCTATTATTTAAAATAAAAAAGGTAAATGGTAAAATAGAATTATAAAATAATAATTTAGGGCATAATTAGAAGAAAAAAATAGGAAACAATCCCACCATACCAAATTGGTTGTTTAAAAAAATAGGACTTTTCATTATTCCGGAACAATGAATTTAACATTACAATACAATCAATTTTAACTAAACAATCAAAACAAACATTGTTCTCGAAAAATAATACAAAATGATGCAATGGGTAATAACCATCCAAACAAGCTGTTATTATTTTGTACTTTTATATTTATGATTTCTGTTATACGAAAGAGTAATTACACTCTGTAAATGAGTTTGGTTTGTCAATGAAATGAGTATGTGACAGGGTTAGTTGTTCTTGAAGGGGGAAACGGGAAGGTCCATCTTTGCACTTTTCCGTAGTTTATCACCCCTTAGAAGTTGACAATTGTTATAAATATATACTATATTATGGATGTTCATAAGCTTCTTCAGGAAGCTTATCCATATGGGACTCCGCCGTAAATATGTTTATCTACTTGGTACTCTATTGGAAATAACTTTTCTGAAGAAGCTTATCATTTCAGTACTCATTTATGGATAAATATTATCCCCGGTAGAAGATTATCTATGTCTGGTACAGTAGCAGCTTACACAATAGCCTGTAGTAGCTTACACAACAGCTTGCAGTACCAGCTTACACAGCAGCTTGCAGTAGCTTATACATCAACTTGCAGTAGCAGCTTATACAGCAGCTTGCAGCAGCTTGCACAGCAGCTTTCGGTAGCAGCTTACAAGTAGCTTACAACAGCTTGCAGTAGCAGCTTCCTTCTTCTATAAATAGAGGAGATTTCAGTTCATTATGTACATAATTTTGAAAGTTGAATAAGACATGACTATCTCTCTCTATACTTGTCTTCGATTTCTTTACTTTACAGTCGTTATTTTATAACACGTTATCAGCACGAGACTCTGCCATATCGAGCATATCTTTGAAAGTATCCAAGGTATGAACTTTCTTGTTCTAAATATATGTTTATCATGTATATTAATCACATATTTCTAGCCAAATAATGATGTAGATTCCATTTTACTTGGATGATATCTCGTGAAATTAGGAAGAGAAAAAAAAATGATTTTACTTAAGCTACTATATGATGGCGAGACTACCCCAGCAGTTTCTGTGAAAAATATTTGGGGGCTATGTATACTTATACAGTCGCTATTTTATAACTTATGTACCTTTTGATTATGTTAAAAAAGGATTACAAAAAAGTAACATTATTAGATTCACTTAAACTCCAGCAGAGTTTGCAAGAAATATACAACCACCAGAAGTGGTTATGTGTCACGACCCGAAATCCCACCTTTTAGACCGTGACTGCGTCTAACGTTGAACCCGCTAGACAAGCCAACGTATACTACACATTAATATTTTCAAATCAATTCAACAGTAGTAAGATTCATACCCTTCAAATCTAAACTGAAATAACCAACATACTCTATAACTTTAACGACGGAAATGTAACAATACTCTCAGAATGCGTAATAACATAGTAAAGATAACGGCATCGCATAATCCCAAAATCGGGGTGTCACAACCTCACGAACTATCTAAACTGAGTGCTAAATACAGAGTCTGAAAAGAAATATACAATTGTCTTGAAACTAGGAGGAAAAGGAAGACAATAAGGAATCCAAAAGCAGGAGAGACACCAATGCCCACGAACGCCAGCATGTATACCTTGAAGCTCTGGGTGGACTGAAGGTGAATCCCTCAATGCGGTCCACTGGGTCCGGATGCCGGATCTGCACAACATTAAGAAGAGCAGTGTAGCATCAGTACAACCGACCTCATGTACTGAGTAAGAGTCGAGCCTAACCTCAGCCGAAGTAGTGACGAGGCTAGACTTGACAATAACGATAACCTGTCCTATTCTACAGCAGGTAACAGGGATAATACAAGGCAAGAGATAAGCAGACAAGTAAGGGATACGGGAGAAGTAAAGGGGGAACAAGTGAAATGAAGCAGTCAAATTGACAGATAGAAGTAAACAAGGGAGGCAATCTAACACAATAGCCTACGAAACAAGTATAAGTACCAAAAATGTAAACAATGGCACGACATCACCCTTCGTGCTTTTACTCTCTTCCTCACAATACAATGTAATCAAGTATCATGGCACGACATCACCCTTTGTGCTTTACACTCTTCCTCACTATACAATGTAATCAAATATCATGGCACGGCATCACCCTTCGTGCTTTTACTCTCTTCCTCATAATACAATGTACAATGTATCATGGCACGACATTAACCTTTGTGCTTATAATCAATAAAAGTCATGGCACGACATTAACCTTTGTGCTTATAATCAATATGAATCATGGCACGACATCACACTTCGTGCTTTACGCTCTTCCTCACTATGCAATGTAATCAGGTATCATGGCACGACATTACCCTTCATGATTTACACTTTTTCTCACCAAACAATAACAGATATAATGGCAAGGAGTACAACATAGTGGAAATAGACAGTTCAAAAACACCCGGCAAGGGAAAACAACAATTAATAACTCAATAAATGCCCGACAAGGGTCTCAGCTATAACCAATCACTTCAATCGTATACTCTACACTTGGATTATCAATCGTATCAACACTTCTCAAACTCAACAGCCGATACTTTCAGCAAGAATGAATTACCAAGTAGAGACAATCTCATAATATGTTAAACATGGGAGAAATACTACAATTTCTATCAAAATAGACTCACGGGCATGCTTGACACACATTGCATAGGTACTCGTCACCTCACCTATGCAATGAACATGATAATCACTTAGCACATAGCAAATAATACCTATTCCCTCACCAAAGTTAGGCAAGACACTTACCTTGGTCCAAAGTATAGCAATCAACCCTCTAAGACCGTCTTTCCTTTATAATCCGACGCCGAAACAACAATATCTAGGCATAATTAATTCAATAATATCAATAAAGACTCAATAACACAATCTCATAGCCTAGATATGCAATTCCTATCATTCTTCCAAAAATACCAAAACTCGACCCCAGGCCCGCTTGGTCCAAACTCAAGGTTTGGACAAAGACCCGATCACCCATAACCCCACGAGTTCAAATATATGATTTGTTTTAACATCCGACCCCAAATTAAGGTTGAACCACCAAAATCCCATAAGCTATAACTCTACCCAAAACCCTTAATTTTTACTTGATTTTTGGATTTTTAGGCCAAGGTTCTAGTGATTGTGGAAGAAAAGTGGAAGGAATTGGTGTTAGAATCGATTACCTTCGAGATTGTAGTGATGGAACTCTTCAAAAATGGCTAAGGGGCTGTGGAGAAGAAGAGGTTTTAGAAGAAGTGGGTTAAATCCCGTAATGTTTCTGTTTTGTACTTAAGGAAAAAAAATCACTGGACGAATCTCGCACCTGAAGAAGGAAGGCTCGCACCTACGGACTTGGGTCAGGCCCAGAAGGGGCCGCACCTGCGGAAGGAATGTCGCCCTTGCGGAGCCGCGCCTGCGGCGTTTGGGTCGCGCCTTCAAGAGGGACCGCACCTGCGGACTTGGTGTCGCGCTTGCGGTCTCGCACCTGCGGCTCTAGGCTCGCAGGTGCGGACACACCAGAAGATGGTGCATCAGCAGTGATTTTCCTAAGTTGACCATCACGAACACCTACCCGAATCACACCCGAGCCCTCGGGGCTCGAAACCAAAAACACATACAACTCTCAAAACACCCTACGGACTTATTCAAGCTTTTAATTCACCAAAATATCATCAAACTCAACGAATTAAACCTCAAAACTCCAAGAAATTTCTTAAAACTTCAAAAAGCATAATTTTACCAGTTTTGATCTGAGACACGTCATTTCAAGTCCGTTCTACACCAAATTTCACATATTACTCATATAACATATAATAAGCATGTTCCGGGCTCCGGAACCATAATACGGGCCCGGTAACGTGGTGTTCACAAAATAATTCATTTTCAAATTCTTTTATTATTTCCAGAAAACAATTTTCTTTAAAAAATTTATTTCTCGGGCCTAGGACCTCGGAATTCGATTCAGGGCATACGCCCAAGTCCCATATTTTCCTACGGACCCTCCAGGACCGTCAAATCATGGGTCCGGGTCCGTTTACCAAAAATGTTGACCAAAGTCAACTTTATTCATTTAATTATCATAAATTTCCATTTTTATCAAATTTCAACATAAGGACTTCCTGGCTACACGACCGGGCTGCGCCCGCATAACGAGGTGAGATTAGCGGAGGCTTTGGGGCCTCGGAATACAGATTTAGCTAGGATTACTTAGGATGACCTTTTGGGTCATCACAATCTCCACCTCTAAAACAAACGTTCATCCTCGAACGGACATAGAAAAGTACCTAAGTCTGAGAAAAAATAGGGATAACGACCCCTCTTATCGGACTCGGACTCCCAAGTAGTTGCCTCGGCAGGGTGACCCCTCCACTGAACACGGACCGAAGGATAACTCTTCGACCTCAACTGGTAAACCTGCCTATTTAATATAGCTATTGACTCCTCCTCATAAGTCAGATCCTTGTCCAACTGTACACCGCTGAAGTCTAGAACATGAGATGGATCTGCAATATACCTCCGGAGCATAAATACGTGAAACACTGGATGTACGGCTGATAAATGCGGTGGTAGGCAAGTCTGTAGGCCACCTCTCCTACCTTGTCCAAAATCACAAATGGACCAATATACCTAGGGCTCAACTTGCCCTTCTTTCCGAATCTTATCACGCCCTTCATAGGCGACACTCGAAGGAATACCTGGTCTCCTACCATGAAAGCCAAATCTCGAACTCTACGATCTGCATAACTCTTTTTCCTAGACTGAGCTGTACGAAGCCTATCCTGAATGATCTTCACCTTATCCAAGGCATCCTGGACTAACTCAGAACCCAATAACCTAGCCTCTCCGGGTTCAAACCATCCGACTGGAGACCGACATCGCCTACCATACAACGCCTCATACGGACCATCTGAGTGCTTGACTGGTAACTGTTATTGTAGGCAAACTCTGCTAAAGGCAAGAACTGATCCATGAACCACCAAAATCAATAACACATGCCCGCAACATATCCTCCAAAATCTAAATAGTGCGCTTGCACTGTCCGTCTGTCTGAGGATGAAATGTTGTGCTCAAATCAATATGAGTGCCCAATCTCTCTGAAATACTCTCTAGAAATGGGAGGTAAACTGAGTACCTCGGTCTGATATGATAGATAAGGGCACACCGTGCAATCTGACAATCTCTCTCATATAGATCTGAGCTAACTTCTCCGTTGAAGTTGAAACCGCCACCGTAATGATATGTGCTGACTTGGTCAGCCTATCCACCACAACCCACACTGCATCAACCATCATCTGGGTCCGTGGGAGTCCAACTACATAATCCATCATGATACGCTCCCACTTCCACTCGGGAAGCTGAATCTGCTGCATCAAACCACCGGGTCTCTGGTGCTCATACTTAACCTACTGACAATTCAAGCACCGAGCCACATAAGCCACAATATCCTTCTTCATTCTACGCCACCAATAATGCTGCCGCAAGTCCTGGTACATCTTCGTGGCACCCGGATGAATGGAATACCGGGAACTATGGGCCTCGTGCAATATCAACTCACGAATGTCGTCCACATCAGGAACACGAATGCGACCCTGCAATTTTAAAACTCCCTCAGCATTAATTGTGACTTGTTTGGAACTTCTGTGTCGAACCGCATCTCTAAGAGCACACAAATGACGATCATCATACTACCTGGCGCAAATACGATCATGCAATGAAGAACGAACGACGGTATGGGACAAAATACTACCACCCTCAGAAACCTCTAATCTCACAAATCGATTGGCTAAAGCCTAAACATCCAAAGCCAAAGGTCGCTCTCCAACTGAGAAGTAAGCCAAACTACCCATGCTGACTGACTTCCGACTCAAGGCATCGGCCACCACATTGGCCTTTCCCGGATGATAGAGAATAGTAATATCATAATCCTTTAGATATTACTATTCAACTCCTTTTGCTTAAACAAGTATTGCAAGCTCTTATGATCAGTGAATACCTCACACGGTACCCCATACAAATAGTGCCTCCAAATCTTCAAGGCATGAACAATAGCTGCAAGCTCCAAATCATGGACTGGATAGTTCATCTCATGAATCTTCAACTGACGAGATGCGTAGGCTATAACCTTTCCCTCCTACATCAATACGGCACAAAGTCCAACCCGTAAAGCATCACAATACACGGTATACGAACCTGAACCTAAGGGAAATACCAACACTGGTGTTGTGGTCAATGCTGTCTTGAGCTTCTGAAATCTCGCTTCACACTCCTCAGACCATCTGAACTGAACACTCTTCTGCGTCAACTTGGTCATAGGGGCTGCTATAGATGAAAACCCCTCCACAAACCGGCGATAATAGCCTGCTAGGCCCAAGAAACTCCGAATCTCTGTGGCTGAAGTGGGCCTAGGCCAATCTCTAACTGCCGAAACTTTCTTCGGATCCACCTGGATGCCCTCTGCCGATACAACGTGGCCCAAGAATGCCACAGAACTCAACCAGAACTCACACTTAGAAAACTTGGCATACAACTGCCGATCTCTCAGAGTCTGGAGGACGACTCTAAGGTGCTGCTCATGCTCCTCTCGGCTGCGAGAGTATATCAAAATATCATCAATGAAAACAATGACGAACGAGTCCAAATAAGGCCTGAATACCCGATTCATCAACTCCATAAAAGCAGCGGGGGCATTAGTCAACCCAAACGACATGACCAAAAACTCATAATGCCCATAACGAGTGCGAAAAGCCGTCTTGGGCACATCAGACGCCCTGATCCTCAGCTGATGATAACCAGACCTCAAGTCTATCTTAGAGAATATCGTAGCACCTTGAAGCTGATCAAATAAATCATCAATACTCGGCAAAGGATACTTGTTATTGATGGTGACCTTATTCAACTGCCAGTAGTCAATACACATCCTCATTGAGCCGTCTTTATTCTTCACGAACAATACTATAGCACCCCAAGGAGAAACACTAGGCCTGATGAAGCCTTTATCCAACAAATCCTGTAATTGCTCCTTTAGTTCCTTCAACTCTGGCGGAGCCATACGATACGGAGGAATAGAAATGGGCTGAGTGCCCTAAGCTAGCTCAATACAAAAATCAATATCCCTGTCGGGTGGCATACCCGGCAGGTCAGTAGGGAATACCTCTGGAAACTCACGAACCACGGGCACAGACTCTATAGAAGGGACCTCAGCACTAGAATCACGAACATAGGCCAAATAGGCCAAACAACCCTTCTCGACCATGCGCCGAGCCTTCATATAAGAAATAACTCTACCCGAAGAATGACTAGGGGTCCCTCTCCACTCTAAACGAGGTACTCCTGGCAAGGCTAAGGTCACTGTCTTGGCATGACAGTCCAAGATAGCATGATAGGGAGATAACCAGTCCATCCCCAATATAACATCAAAATCAACCATATCAAGAAGCAAAAGATCAACCTGAGTCTCCAGACCACCAATAACTACTACGCAAGCACGGTAGACTCGATCTACCACTATAGAATCACCCACTGGTGTAGACACATGTACATCAGTACTCAAGGAATCATGGGGCATACTTAAATAAGGGGCAAAATATGAAGACACATAGGAGAATGTAGAACCAGGATCAAATAATACCGAAGCCTCTCGGCTGCAAACTAAAACTGTACCTATAATAACTGCATCAGAAGCCTCAGCCTCAGGACGAGCAGGAAAAGCATAACACCGGGGTTGAGCCCCTCCAATCTGAGCATCCCTGGGTCTACCTCCTGCAACCTGGCCTCTACCCCTCGTGGCCTGTGCTCCACCTCTATGAACCTGACCACCACCTCTGGCACCTCGACCACCACCCCTAGCTAGCTGAGGGGGTAAGGGTGCACCTGCTGCGGGAACCAAGGCACGGGAACCCTGATATTGGGGTCCACTTGAAGCTCGGGGGCAATATCTGGCAATGTGCCCTAGGCTACCACAACTATAACAAGACCTCTGCTGCTGTGGCTGATGACTCGGAAACTGGCCCTGACGACTCTGATAACTGCCCTGGTAACTCTGAAGCGGCTGTGCACTGATAGATGCTGGTGGTGCATTAACATGAACTAGCGGTGCACGAGGAGATGCCTGAAGTGCTGACTGAAAGGTCGGGGTGGATGACCCCTACTGAAAGAATTCTTGCCTACAGACGAGGCTCCACTAAATCTACCAAAATGACGGGGCCTCTTGTCAGCCCCCTGACCACCTCCCTGTGCTAAAATCATCTCAACTTCGGCCGTATCCTGGAATGAAATATCAGCACTCGACTCCCTAGCCATTTGGAGTCGTATAGGATGGGCCAACCCCTCAATGAACGTATGAACTCTCTCCCGATCAGTGGGGAGTATCATCAATGCATGCCTGGCTAGACCGACGAACCTGGTCTCGTACTGAGTAGCAGACATAGATCCCTGCTGGAGGTGCTCAAACTGCCTCCTAAGATCCTCTCGCTGAGTAATGTGAAGGAACTTCCCCAAAAATACCTCTGTGAACTGAGCCCAAGTCAAAGGTGCAGACCAAACTGGTCTGGCTAAACAGTAGTCCCTCCACCAAGTCTTAGATGCGCTAGATAGTCGAAAAGTAGCGAAGTCAACTCCATTGCACTCCACTATGCCCATGTTCCGAAGAACCTCATGACAGCTGTCCAAATAATCCCATGGATCCTGTGACAGTGCACCAGTAAAAGTAGCAGGGAATAACTTGGTGAATATGTCCAGTCTCCATAGGGCATCTGCTGACATATCTGCTCCGTCAACTACAGGTGCTACAAGACCTGGTTGTGCTACTCCGGCTGGCTGAGGTGCTGGAGTCTAAAACTGAGTGGCGACCTGCTCTGGTGTATGAATAATAGAAGTCTGGGTCCCTCCCTCAGCCTGAGATCCAGCTGGTGTTGTAGGAAGAAGACTGGCCTGAGCCACACTCTCCATAAGTCATACCAAGCGGACTAGAGCATCTGGAAGCACTGGGGTAGCTATGAACCCCTCTGGGACCTGCGCCGGTCCAACTGGGACTACCGGAACTGGGACCTCCTTGTTAGACTCGACCTGAGGGTCCTCCACTAGGGCTGCTGCTCTAGGCTGAGCCCTGCCCCGGCCTTGGCCTCTAGCACGACCTCGTCCTCGACCTCGACCCCTCGTAGAAGCTGTAGCAGGAGTGTCGGGCTGCTGAGCGGAACCAAGGGAAGCACACGTCCTCGCCATCTACGAGAGAGTATAATGGAAACTCAATCAATATACAGAATATACTACGCACGACAGAGTATGAAGATAAGAGGAGTATCCTAACTTAGCAGCCTCTGGGGGATAAATACAGACGTCTCCGTACCGATCCCTCAGACTCTACCAAGGTTGTCCGTGAGTTGTGAGACCTAAGCAACCTAGAGCTCTGATACCAACTTGTCACGACCCGAAATCCCACCTTTCAGACCGTGACTGCGTCTAACGTTGAACCCGCTAGACAAGCCAACATATACTACACATTAGAATTTTCAAGGCAAAATGGCCTCCTGGCCACTTGAACTTACATCGCTTTTAAAAGCCGATACACTAACTTACAAATTTCCCATTTGAACACTCAAACTAGTGATACCCTTGACTAATAAACACGTTGGACCATTGACCCTCCGCGCGTGTATCACACTTCTGCTAACGTGTCCATCCGGTCAGCTAATGTGTCCGCCCAGTCATCTAATGTGTCCGCCCAGTCAGCACTCAGCCAATTAAAACCTTCAAGTGTGGTTCAACTTGAGTTGTTCGTTCCTCCGTCGTCATTGATTCAACAATGCTCCCACTGAAATATTCCTTCTCCTCTGACTGTAAATTCCCAAATTGTGGATTCTCCGACATGTACTTGATCTGTTCCACCTCATTTACCTCCAAATTCTTCGCCGCCACTTTTCACAACACCTCTTTATGAAACTAGCACTATTACTACTGCTACTCTTCCTAGCCACTACCACCATGCCCGGCGGCAATGGCGGAGGTTGCTTCACAATCGTTGGCTCAGTCTCCCCCCTACACAACACTGAGCCTCCGCAGGAGATGAGTTGAAAGAGGACCGAGTCTCGACTCAGTAATGACTCGGAGGCAACTGGGTCACCATCTTCGAACCGCTTGGACGTGTTGGTAATTTCATTATTAATGGGCTTGTCTGAAAGTGAAGAGGATATTGCTGAAGGAGGAGATGACGAGTTGGTGTGAGTTAACTCGGTAGGATTTTTCTGAGTAATTGGTTGGATTAACTCGTTTTGATCATTAGTGCAAACACCTCTAGAGCATGTGGAATTGGGTGTAGTTGAGCTAGTATAACTTGATTTCTCTTCATATTCTTCTTCAATATTTTCGTCTAGGTAATGAACGTTGTTCTGAACAATTTCAGGCTCTGTATGTCGTTTTGAAGCCACTGATTTGCGTTTTGGCAGGAAGTTTGACTCTTGAATTTGTGGGCAAGTGTTTCTCATTTGTGGGGACTCTGTTATATGAAGTTGCTGAAATTTTTCTGAACGACAAATTCGTTTTTAGAATAAAACCAAAAAAAAAAACTAAAGGCATTGTAAAAGAAAGTTTCATGAATTTCAGTTACGTGTATTATCGTAACAATTTTTGGAAATTTCCACAATAATAAAGAGTTTTAAAAAATTACATGAAATTCTGGAGATGTACAATAATTGTAGTTAGGTAAAATTGAAAGGGGTTCTCATGCTCCTAAAAGGCGTGAGACCCACGCACATAGCTGACTAGGAAAAACTGACGCCACATGGGATGGGTCAATGGTCAAACGTGTTTATTAGTCAAGGGTATCACTAGTTTGAGTGTTCAAATGGGAAACCTGTAAGTTAGTATATCGGCTTTCAAAAGTGATGTAAGTTCAAGTGGCCAGGAAACCATTCCGCCTAGTTTCAAATCAATTCAAAAGTAGTAAGATTGATACCCTTCAAATCTGAACTGAAATAACCAACATTCTCTATAACTTTAACAACGGTAATGTAACAATACTCTGAGAATGCGTAATGACATAGTAAAGATAACGATCTCGCATAATCCCAAAATCGGGGTGTCACAACCTCACGAACTATCTAAACTGAGTGCTAAATAC
Source organism: Nicotiana undulata (assembly GCA_005239495.1). Classification (NCBI taxonomy): domain Eukaryota; kingdom Viridiplantae; phylum Streptophyta; class Magnoliopsida; order Solanales; family Solanaceae; genus Nicotiana; species Nicotiana undulata. The sequence continues at coordinate 48,853 of ML243076.1, forward strand.
AGAGTCTGAAAAGAAAATACAATTGTCTTGAAACTAGGAGGAAAAGGAAGACAATAAGGAATCCGAATGCAGGAGAGACACCAAGGCCCACGAACGCCAGCAGGTATACCTTGAAGCTCTGGGTGGACTGAAGGTCACTCCCTCAATGCGGTCAACTTGGTCCAGATGTGGGATTTGCACAATATTAAGAAGTGCAGTGTAGCATCAGTACAACCGACCCCATGTACTGAGTAAGTGCCAAGCCTAACCTCGGCCGAAGTAGTGACGAGGCTAGACTTGACAATAACGATAACATGTCCTATTCTACAGCAGGTACTAGGGATAATACAAGGCAAGAGATAAGCAGACAAGTAAGGGATACGGGAGCATTAAAGGGGGAACAAGTGAAATGAAGCAGTCAAATTGACAGATAGAAGTAAACAAGGGAGGTAATCTAACACAATAGCCCACGAAACAAATATAAGTACCAAAAATGTAAACAATGGCACGGCATCACCCTTCGTGCTTTTACTCTCTTCCTCACAATGCAATGTAACCAAGTATCATGGCACGTCATCACCCTTCATGCTTTACACTCTTCCTCACTATGCAATGTAATCAAATATCATGGCACGGTATCACCCTTCGTGATTTTACTCTCTTCCTCACAATGCAATGTACAATGTATCATGGCACGACATTAACCTTCGTGCTTATAATCAATAAAAGTCATGGCATGGCATTAACCTTCTTGATTATAATCAATATGTATCATGGCACGGCATCACCCTTCGTGCTTTACGCTCTTCCTCACTATGCAATGTAATCAGGTATCATGGCACGACATCACCCTTCGTGCTTTACACTCTTCCT
>ML243076.1:50087-78224 GCA_005239495.1 Nicotiana undulata
AAAGTATAGCAATCAACCCTCTAAGACCGTCTTTCCTTTATAATCCGACTCCGAAACAACGATATCTACGCATAATTAATTCAATAATATCTATAAAGACTCAATAACACAATCCCATAGCGTAGATATGCAATTCCTATCATTCTTCCAAAAATACCAAAATTTGACCCCAAGCCCGCTTGGTCCAAACTCGAGGTTCGGACCAAGACCAGATCACCCATAACCCCACGAGTTCAAATATATGATTTGTTTTAAGATCCGACCCCAAATTGAGGTTGAATCACCCAAAATCCCATAAGCCCTAACTCTACCCAAAACCCTTAATTTCTACTTGATTTTTGGATTTTTAGGCCTAGGTTCTAGTGATTATGGAAGAAAAGTGGAAGGAATTGGTGTTAGAATCGATTACCTCCGATATGTGGAGAAAAAGAGGTTTGAGAAGAAGTGGGTTAAATCCCGTAATGTTTATGTTTTGGACTTAAGGAAAAAAAATCACTGGACGAATCTCGCACCTGCAGAAGGAAGGCTCGCACCTGCGATATCGCAGGTGCGGAAAATTGGTCGCACCTGCGGACTTGGATCAGGCCCAGAAGGGGCCGCACCTGCGGAAGGAATGTCGCCCCTACGGAGCCGCGCATGCGAGGGGGACCACACCTGCGGACTTGGTGTCGCGCCTGGGATCTCGCACCTGCAGCTGTAGGCTCGCAGGTGTGGACACACCAGATGATGGTGCATCAGCAGTGATGTTCCTAAGTTGACCACCCCGGACACCTATCCAAATCACACCTGAGCCCTCAGAGCTCGAAACCAAAAACACATAAAACACCCTACGGACTTATTCAAGCTTTAAATCACCAAAATATCATCAAACTTAACGAATTAAACCTCAAAACTCCTAGAAATTTCTTAAAACTTCATAAAGCTTAATTTTACCAATTTTGATCCGAGACACGTCATTTCAAGTCCGTTCTACACCAAATTTCACAGATAACTCACATAACATATAATAAGCTTGTTCCGGGCTCCGGAACCATAATACGGGCCCGGTAACACGGTGTTCACAAAATAATTCATTTTCAAATTCCTTTATTATTTCCAGAAAACAATTTTCTTTAAAAAATTCATTTCTCGGGCCTAGGACCTCGGAATTTGATTCCGGGCATACGCCCAAGTCCCATATTTTCCTACGGACCCTCCGGGACCGTCAAATCATGGGTCCGGGTCCGTTTACCAAAATTATTGACCAAAGTCAACTTTATTCATTTAATTATCATAAATTTCCATTTTCATCAAATTTCAACATAAGGACTTCCCGACTACACGCCCGGGCTGCGCCCGCATAACGAGGTGAGATTAACGGAGGCTTTCGAGGCCTCGGAACACAAATTTAGCTAGGATTACTTAGGATGACCTTTTGGGTCATCACATTATGTTTCGTATATCTCATTGTAACTAAGTTTTGTTAACCACCAGAAGTGGTATATGCCTATGACCACCAGAAGTGATAATTTAGGCTTTCTATGGTTACAATTGAAGATAAGTTAGAGAAAATTTCTCTATATTACTTGCATGCCTCGATTTGCTCCTGAAGTAGCATTATCGTAAAAGAGGTTCTAAGCCATCACACAATTTGGTGTGATTAATGCACGTTCAGATAATTATATTTCATTCCCTGAAGGATAAGAACTTTTGATAAATAGTAATCCATTTCTTGAAGTGAGTGTGACAATATATGAACGCGCTCTTGATGTAAATATATTACAATTCACCCCCAGAAGAGGTAATATGATTGAGATAATATATACTTAATATTTCGTATTTTAAATTTTCTCCTGAAGAAGTAACACAATTGAAATTTTCTCCTGAAGTAGGAAAATATTACGAAAGTGTGTCTTTCCGTGCTTAAACAAAATAATGAGCTATTCAAAGTTATTTTTTAAGCACATTTTCATTCCCTAAAGTGAATGAAGAAATACCTCAACTCACCTCCCAAAGAGCTAGAATAACAGAGGATATAAATATTATTTTGTGGCATAAAAATCATTGCCGCACGTACCTGTTGTACGTAAAACATCTTGAAAATTTTATTAAGTATCGTTCTAAGGCAAATGCATTCTTGTAGAATGCTTTCTACTGCACCACATTAATATATTATGGTTAGTTATTGAGTTCCCCGAATGAAATAACAACTCATATATCTTTCCCTGAAGGATGTACTGACTATGTGGTTGCCGCTTAGATATAAAATATTCAGATGTTAATGGCATTTTTACCTGAAGGAGACATTCTTCGCAAAGTTGGTGGTAAAAATACTGAAATTCTTAATTTCTTACATTTATAATTTAGTATTGTCTTTATATTATTTATTTGATTACGATTTTCTCTCATGATACCAGAGGTGTCTGAGCAATATTTGATAGTACAAAATGTATCAATAAATCCTGGAGAGCTAGTTGCTTGTCTAGAAAACGCATGATACCAGTAGTGTTTGATAAATATTAGATTGTGGATAATAAACGGAGGCTCTCGAAGAGCTTATATACAAATATGTCATTCATATTATATGATTATGGTCAAACATATGTTGTAGTAAACCTGAAGTTTACTAATACAAATGGAAATCATAAGGGGTAAAATGATATATATATGTGAGAAGTTACCCGCCTTATTTTCTAATTTGTACTACATCATGTATCACAGTAAACTAGAAGTTTACTGATGCAAAAGCAGTCATAGTAAACCAGAAGTTTTACTGAGACAAAAGTAGCTACAGTAAATCAGGAATTCGCTGATACAAAAGTAGCCACAGTAAATCAAAAGTTTACTAATGCAAAAGCTTATGACATAGTAAACCAGAGGTTTACTAAGAGATAGCACATGCCATGATAAACCTGAAGTTTTCATTTGCCATTTTTTGATGAGCTATTTGAGAATTCAGATAAGCATATACTGAAAAACTAGAAGATTCTTCAAGAGTTCTCTTGCATTGCTTATTCTCAAAATAAATTGATTATACCAGCTAAAGTTGGGGCTATAACCCCTGAATTCTTAAATATATGAAAGGTGAATATAGGCCCATTCACCTATCATGTGAACCACTTATAGATGCATATATGAGATTGTTACATGTGTAATTATTGTCAACCTGCAGTTTGACATTTGAAATTTCTTTTATCAATTAAGAGCATAATTTTCAGATTATGAAATCAAGATAGTTCATCTTGATGATGCTGGTTTATATCCAAGCTAGTTTAGCATTGAATACCTCCTATTAATGGCTAAACTATCGCTTATGAGAACAAAGCCGCATGTGTTGGTCTAAGATTTTTTTAAATTGCATACAACAGCACTTGTATGCATCAGACCAACAAAATATGATAAGTCCTCCCCTCACAATTGGTTTAGGATGAAAAACCAATATTTTTACTATCTTTTGATGTGTGGTATATGATTAATTTCTGAACCACAATGCACAAAGATATGTTTCCCAAAGAATATTGGGGATATATGTTAGTTTTTCTAACATTTGGGGAGATAGAATAAACAGCTGAAAAATATGTTATATGCATTGAATTATCATTAGTATGATCCTCACTCAGAAGATAATTCAAGTCAAATTCCAGAAGCATTTGCTGATCCAAAATTAAATATCATATTTCAGCAGCGAATGCTCCTATTAAAATTAAAGTCCCTGAAGGATGGGGTTTACTTTACGCATGAAGCGTGGTAGACCAATCGGTTCCAAAGGTAACAATCCTTGAAAAGGATAGGAGCAAATGATCAAAATGATCATAATAAGGAGGAAATGAGCTCTAGAAGAGCCCACGACATAACATTTCATGAAACTCCAGAAGAAGTTTAGGTACCTGAAATAAGAAAAGTGATGAGATCTCAACAAGTTATGTCGTTTAGGAATCGATATGAAATGATCGTCGACGATATATTTAATACAATATAGTACACAATATTGTAAAAGATTGTGAGGATCGGATTTGTAGCCCAGACACCTGAAGATGTCATGCCATTTAAATGTAAGTCATAACCTATATGACTCATTTGATTAATTCTATATGAAGATCCCTGAAGGATTTAAAATGCCTGAAGCATATATTTCAAAGTCTCGAGAAATGTATCCAATCAGATTACAAAGGTCTTTGTACGATTTAAATCAGTCTGGGCGCATGTGATATAATCGCCTCAATGAATATTTGTTGAAGGAAGGTTACATAAATGATGTTATTTGTCCACGTATTTTTATAAAGAAAATGGCATAAGAATTTGTTATACTTGTTGTTTTCCAGAAGAGCTCCAAAAGGAAATTGAATATCTTAAGAAAGAATTTGAGATGAAAGATCTTGGAAAGACAAAACTTTGTCTTGGTCAGCAAATTGAACATTTAGCAGACGGAACCTTTATCCAAATCAGCCTAAATAGAAAAGGGTCTTAAAATTCCCTTACAAGGACAAAGCGCACCCATTGAGTACAACAATGTTTGTTCGATCACTTGAAGTGAATAAGGATCTGTTCTGACCTCGAGAAAAGGATGAGGAACCCCTTGGTCACGAAATACCTTATCTTAGTGCAATTGGTGCACTTATGTATCTTGCTAATGCTACAAGGCCTGTCATAGCATTTTCTGTTAATTTACTAGCAACATATAGCTCTTCTCCTACACAGAGACTTGGGTATTTGAAACAACGTCTTTATCAGGGGAGTAAAGTATGCACTGTACTCTTTTTCCCTTGCTCAGGTTTTTTTTCCATTGGAATTTTTCCTGGTAAGGTTTTTAATGAGGCAACTTGCAATGTATATTATTAGTGCGCTCTTTTTTCTTGACTAGGGGTTTTCCCATAGAGTTTTTCCTAGTAAGGTTTTAACGAGGCACATAATAATGAACATCCAAGGAGGAGTGTTATGAAAATATTATTGTAGATGTTCATTTATTACTCTGTTGTAGATAATCTTCCTGAAGACGATTATCCATCTAGTACTCCATTGAAGTTTATCTACAAGCAGCTGATGCAGGCAGTTTGCAAGCAACTCAATGAAATGACTTGCAACAACTTCTTTATTTGATGAGATTAATTTAAATCGATCGGAAATAGTGGTGGATAATATTCTCTACGAATTCAAATTTTGAGAAGATGGTATATAGGATTGGGATGCGGAGACTCAAATATTTGAAAAAAGGTTTTCATCATGGGAGTAAAATGCGCGGTGCACTCTTTTTCCCTTACTAAGATTTTTTTCCTACGGGGTTTTCCTTATAAGGTTTTTAATGAGGCACCTAGCAATGCGTATTACTAAATATGTGTACTCTTTTTCCTTCACTAGGATTTTTCCCACGGGGTTTTTCCTAGTAAGGTTTTAACGAGGCACATTATCTTTTAATGAACATCCAAGGGGTAGTGTTATAAATATATATTATATTATGGATGTTCATAAGCTTCCTGAAGAAGCTTATCCATATGGGACTCCGACGTAAATATATTTATCTACTTGGTACTCTATTGGAAATAAGCTTCCTGAAGAAGCATATCATTTCGGTACTCAGTTATGGATAAATATTATCCCCGGTAGAAGATTATGTATGTCTGGTACAATAGTAGCTTACAAGCAGCTTACACAGCAGCCTGCAGTAGCTTACAGAGCAGCTTGCGTACCAGCTTACACAGCAGCTTCCAGTACCAGCTTACAAACAGCTTACATAGCAGCTTGCAGTAGCTTACATAGCAGCTTACAAGTAGCTTGCCGTAGCAGCTTACACAGCAGCTTCCTTCTTCTATAAATAGAGAAGATTTTAGTTCATTATCTACATCAGTTTGAAAGTTGAATAAGACATGACTATCTCTTTTTATACTTGTCTTCGATTTCTTTACTTTACAGTCGTTATTTTATAACAACAATGACATTACTCTCTTCTTTATCCTTTTAATCAATCCTTATATACTTTACTGCTCTCAACTTAGAACTATTTAACACTACTAGAAGACTGCGAAAAAACATTCAGAAATACCGATTGAAAAATTGGAAAATCGATTTTCGATCGACTTTAATCTATCAAAATTAAGCTGGTCGGTAATAAATAACAACCGAAGTCGGTCGCAATTTCCGACCGATTCGATCGGTCAATTAAAGTTCACAAACGACAAAAAAGAAAATATGCCGAAAAAACCGACTGAAGTTGATCAGTATTTTTAATTCTGTAATAAAAAAATGCACCGTCTGAGAATCGAATCGTGGTCTGTACTGTGGCATGAAGTACATATTGGTTTAAGAATTTCTTTTATTTTACTTGTACTCTTTAATTGTATTCTCGAGCGAAAATAACCAACAGATTTCTGTTGGTTTTATTAAAAATATAAAATTACCGACCGACTGACCGATTTCATTTGATTTTTTTAATTTTAATTTTAATTTATTTTACATAAAAAATTGACCACACTTGATCGGTTTCATAAACAATAAATTTCTCAGGACTCCACATTCGATTTTGACCAAATTTCTAGTAGTGTAATCGCTATTAACGATATTCTTTGAACCAAATGCACGTCTCCACACACTCATACATGAAAATTATGGATGTTGAATTTACCTTCGCTTGTTCTTTACAAAGGTAATTATCTATTTAATGATGTCATACCTCGTCACAAAAAGTCTGAAACGACCGTTTGACTATTAAGATTAGCAATACTAGTATAAATTTTATACCAAAATATTCATAGTATTATTAATCTCATATTACTACTAAAAATTCGGTCTAAATCATTCGCGGCCGACCGACGAATTCAAATTTATCTTGGCCGGTGAAAAAGTCGGTCATTATTTAAAATATTTCTTTTTCAAATTCGTTTTTACACGAACCGACGACACTCGAACTTTTTTGGCATCAAATATGTTAAAATTAATTTTAAGAAAACTTACTTACGCCGACTGATTCGGTCTGTTACTCTAAAAATTGACCAATTTCGATTGGTAATTTTATTTCTTTAACAAAATCGATCGAAATCGATTAATTACTTTCTCGCAAAAATACGATTAAAGTATTAAAAAAATAGAAAAAAGTCTTATGCCAAAAGACGCCAATGGTCTAGTGATGAAATATTATCCTGCCACTGTCTTGATGGTTACAGATGCCACTGTATTTAATATAAAATTAACACTAGTGATGGAGATGAATTAGGGTATATATTTGGCCGGTTCCTCAGTTTTGTATTAATTTGGCACGGTTCAATCTATTTTTCAACTAACTCGGTTCACTTTACAAGATTTTGTGGTACATAAATACACACGTGATAACCAAACTAAAAATGATTGGCCCTTCCAAGGAAAAAAAAAATCATTAACTATATGTAAATAAATGATTAAAAGCATATTAAAATTTTAAAATTTGAGATCTAGTTAGAAAAGAAAAATAGAAGCGAATGTAATTTTATAATCCAAATAACTAGTAATAAAAAAGAGTTGTGCAGAAAAAATACAAAGATGAACATAAGAAATTAAGAGAAAAAGTAGAAGAGAAAAATCTGGAAAGAGGGAATTAGGAAAAGTAAAATTTGCTTTGCTAAAAAATCAGTGAAATGAGAGTCAATCCTAGGCCTTGGGCTTGATAGGAGATACTTTGATCGGTGAAAGTAAAAGTCGCGTGGGTAGTCACTTTTTAAATTGGTATTTATTTTTTATTAAATATTTTTAATATAATAACAACAACCCAATATAATCCATAAGTGGGGTTTGGGGAGGGTAGTGTGTACGCAGACCTTACCCCTACCCTAGGGTAGAGAGGCTGTTTTCAATAGACCCTCGGCATCCTTCCCTCCAAGAACTCCCCACCTTGCTCTTGGGGTGACTCGAACTCACAACCTCTTGGTTGGAAGTGGAGGGTGCTTAACCTGCATTTTTAATGTTGAACGAAAATAGTCACGAGTCTATTCAAATTAATATGAAAAGATAGTGTTACCCTTTCTTTCACAAACAAAAATACGTCATTTTCAGATTCTATACAACAGATCAGCAGCTGAAGTTCGTTGTATTTGCAGCTGGATCATGATTTTAATCTCACACAAAAATCAGAAAAGCTAAACAAATCGATGTGGGTGCTATGAGAAAAGGCGAGACCCACCTTTACCAAGAAGATAGAGAGTTTTTTTTTTGGTAAAGAAAGATTGTATTCAGATAATTAAACAACTAGCTATTACAACATTGGGATCGTCCTAGGAAACAGAGTGCCTAGAGCGTCCCTTTCAAGTACATGAACAATAAAAGCGGGGGGTGGGAGGGGGGTAGCATAAGTACGCAAAAAATAAAAAGTGCCCAAGCTACAACTTTTTTTAGCTAACTGATCCGCCATTCCATTAGCTTCTCTATAGATATGCTTCAGATGTGGATCATTCGCCTGCCAAGAAAATAGAGAGTTAAACATGGTGCATTGGTGTAATTTGATATGAGAAGCCTCTCATGCTCTCTGACCAGAGTTGAAGAAAAACTAAATAAAAATTCTTTGTAATTAACGTATCTACTAAATAGAAATTCTTTGTAATTATTTTGTATTTAGTCCTTAACTTACAGTTACAAGCACAAAAATTAAGGATAGGTAGTGCTGAACTTAGAGTTCCAAGTTCAAAAGTTAAGGACATGTAGTCCTGCACTTAGAGTTACAAGTTTAAAAGTAATGACATGTAGTCATGCACTTAGAGTTACGAGTTTAAAAACTAAGGACAAGTAGTCCTTAACTTAGACTTACAAGCTCATAAATTAAGGATAGCTAGTCCTGAACTTACATTAACAAGCTCTTAAGTTTAGGACACTTGGTCCTAAATTTAGAGTTATAAGTTCAAAAACTAGGACAAGTAGTCCTTAACTTAGACTTACAAGCTCATAAATTAAGGATAGCTAGTCCTGAACTTACATTAACAAGCTCATAAGTTAAGGACACTTTGTCCTGAACTTAGAGTTGGAAGTTTAAATATTAAAGATACTCCGTCCTTAACATAGAGTTACAAGCATTGAAATTAGGGACAAGTAGTCCTTAACTTAGAGTTACAAGCACAGAAATTAAGGACATGTAGTCCTGAACTTCAAGTTCCATGTTCAAACGTTAAGGACATGTAGTCCTGAACTATGACTTACAAGCTCATAAATTAAGGACAGCTAGTCCTGAACTTACACTAACAAGCTCATAAATTAAGAACAACTAGTGCTAAACTTACAGTAACACGCTCATGAGATAAGGACACTTGGTCCTGAACTTAATGAGCAGAAGGGTATTTTCGTCCGACCGGGTAAAGTTTATTAAAGCAATGACTAAAGACTAAAGACATTTTAAACATTGGCTTAAAAGTAAATACATGTGTTATTAGTGGTTAACCGTGCACTTCCCCCTTAGTGAAACACTAGCATGTACCTGAAATTCAGCCGAAGTGGTTGGGTGGTATACCATCTCCTTTCCTCTACATAGATCCTGTCCTGGTCATAGTGCAGACCGTAGTTCGATTTTAATGTATAATTAGTGTCTGATGTATACCGGTTAGAAAAAGTAAACACTGAATCTGACTGGCTATTTGTGTAACAACCCTTTTCTCTAATGCAATGTTAAGCCTTATTTTTATCACTTTTAGCCCGCGAAAAAAATTATTTATATTTGGTGACCGAAAAAGTATATAAAATTTGTATAATTTTTATATATAACATATAAAACTATATATACAAAATATATATATATTTTTGCTTATTATTTTTACCGCAATTATACAAGGTAATTTTTCCACCCTCATGCAATATCCGAGTGTTTTCCCAAGAATATGATACTCTATTGTTGAAAATAAAATAAAGGAGTAGTTGAAAAATTGACTAAGGGGAACCGAAGACCCCACCCACTTATCATCCCCCTCAGAATAAGTATGATAGCTTTGATAACACGGTGATTAGAACTTAAGATTAGGCAAATCCGCGTGATATTTGAACACGGGAAATGGGGGTGTAGTTATTGCCATTCCATATACATTCTATTATAGAACTTCTATACTAGGAAAGGCCACGTGTAATCAACAGGAATGAAAATACCTTTCAAATGAAAAGAGAATTAGACTTTTCTCTTCATCGTTGAAATCCGCCATTCAATCGCAGTGCGGTGCTCTCAAAAAGCTCAATCCTCTAAATGTTGTATATGGTAAAATATATTTACGTTAAATGATCGCATAAGAAAGTGACACATAGAGCCGAATACAGAAGATAGTTGAATCCGAAGATGACGATCCCGTCTATTACCGTAGAGAATAATACTCACCGATATGAAATAAATGCTTACCGCCGGTAGCATTAAATGAGCAATACTCTATAGCATTAATTACACGGTTCGTTATAGGGATATGGCATTCATTGCCTGCCCTTATACGTTTTTCAATAAACCTCATAATTGACATTAAAGATGAGCTTGATCCTAGTACCTTGTTCTTTATGTACAACTATAAATAGTGAGCTCTATTACCATTGTAAAAGAGATGATTTTTTTGGAAAATATATGCTACACTCTATTCAAAGCTCAATATAATTATATCTTATTGTTTATTGAGATCATTGATGTTGTGCCGAGAAGCCTTGCTCCCCAAATTGCTATGTCTGCTATTTTATCTTCATCTCAAGGCTAAGTATTATCTTTTCATCTACTATTTCAGGATCAAATTAATCCACTCGTCTATAAACCACGTATAAATTCAATTGTTCGTTATACGAGTGAATAGTTTGGCACCCACCGTGGGGCTTAGACAGTTGTGTATTTTAAGTTGGTCCTTGCCTCTTTTACTAGCGTGTTTGGTTATTTGTTCTTAGCGAAAAATCATAGGTTTCTAATATTCAAGCCTTGGCTTTTATCATAAAATAAAAATGTCTTCTAGGGATCCTGACGTGGAGCATAATGGCTCCCCTAGTATTCAAGATTGATCTCGTGAGGGCTCGAATACTATCAGTCCTGTAGGGGTGGCCAGCAATTCTGGCCTCAGGCCGTTCTTCAAAACTAAGGTAGGATGTTTTACCGTTGCCTCGTTAAAAACTTTTCCATAAAACTCACTTCAGAAAAAACCGTTCCAAGGAGAAAAGAGTACAACACGTGCTTTCAGACATAATTGTCAAATTTATCCTTGACCGATTACATGCATGTGTTAGTTCAAAGCATAAAAAATTTCAAAGGAAATTGTGTTTGTACCTTAGCACTAGTACCGCTTTAAGTGTGACACATCCCAGTTATTCGGTAGTTGTACAACGTTCCCTGGCTCAAGCTTATATAAACCTTTCCCGATTATACCAACAAATCTATAAGGACCTACCCAGTTCGGGCCTAGCTTCCCGTCGGTCGGGTACTTGGTGTGTCGCATAACTTTCCTTAGTACCAAGACCCCGACTTAGAAATGTCGAAGGTCAGCCCTACAGTTGTACTATCTCCCCATTCGCTGTTTTTGAGCCGCTAATCGGACCAGGGCGACTTCGCGCCTTTCGTCCGATAAGTCCAAGATTGTGGCCATAGCCTCGTTATTTGACGTCTTGATAGCGTATTGGAACCTTAGGCTTGGTTCCCCTACTTTGACCAGGATCAAAGCTTCCACCCCATAGACCAAAGAGAACATGGTCGCACCGGTGCTTGACTTTAAAGTCGTTCGATATGCCCACAAGACTTCGGGCAAGTTGTTTTTCCACTTTCCCTTTGAATCGGTCAATCTCTTCTTCATATTTTAGAGTATAGTTTTTTTGTTGACTCCGCTAGAATGTTCCCACTAGGGTGGTAAGGTGTCGACAAGATCCTTTTAATTTTTTGGTCTTAGATAAACCTACTTACCTTGCAGCCGATGAACAGCTTCCCATTCTCGCAAGCGATCTCGGCCGGTATCCCAAATAGGAATATTATATGATCTTAGATGAAGACAATGACCTCTTTGTCTCAAACATTTTCGAACGTCTGTGCTTCGACCCACTTGGAGAAATAATCGGTCATGAGTAGTATGTATTTGGCTTTACCGGGTGCCCATGGCAAGGGAACGACGATGTTCATTCCTCATTTCATAAATGACCATAGCGATAGGATCGGGTGAAGCATTTCCCTTGGTTAAAGAAATATGGGGGCCTACCTTTGGCATTCGTTACATTTTTTACCTAAGTTCTTTGCATCCTTATCCATCTCGTTCGAGTAGTAACCGACTCTGATCAATTTCCGAATCAAGGACTCTGCTCCCAAATTGTTTCCGCAAGTACCATCATTTACTTCTCTCATGGCATAGTCAGTCTCCCCCTGAACCAAGTACCTAGCTAGTTGCCTAAAAAGGATCTTCTGTATAATATACCCTTGACCAAGCTGAACCTGGCAGCCTTAGTACGTAGGGTCCTTAACTTCTTGGGATGTAATGGTAATTTCCCTTTCTCCGGGTAGTCTGTCTATTTGTTCCTCCAATCTCAAGTCAATCTTGTCGAGTTCAACTCAGCGTGACCTTTTTCTACCATCGATTTTATCAATTATACTACTGATCCGCAATCAAATTCGTCGGAGTTGTTTGACTACCCTAAATTGGCCATTGGATCGGCCTCGTTATTTTGATCCCGAGGTACGTGCTATAGAGTCGATTCCTTGAATTGGCGTAATGTCACCTGCAATTTATCGAAGTATTTCCGCATATGTTTCTCTTTTCAAACATCCTGTTGACTTGGTTGACGACGAGGAGGGAGTCACAATTGGTCTCGATCACCTCGGCCTCAAGGCTTTTTACTAGTTCTTGACCCTTTCATGTTGGAAGCATCGTCTGTGAATAGGGTCCAAATCCCCGAGCTAGTCCCCGAAGTGCAGTAATTCCTTCTCAACCTCGGGGATCAAGGCCAACGTAAATTCGGCCACGAAGTCCTCCAAAATCCGAGTCTTTATGAGTCTGAGGTTTGTACTCGATATCGTACCCGCTAATTTTTGCGCCAACCGGGGTGACATTGAAAGTACGGTTTTTATTTCCTTGACGCACTTAATAAGGCGAGCAATAATATTTCTAAGTGTGGATACCTTGTTTCGGCATCACCTAGGGTTGTACTAACATAATAAATAGGAAATTGCGTACATTTTTCTTCCCGGACCAGAACACTACTTACCGCTACCTCAGAAATTGCCAAGTAGAGGTATAGCTGCTCGCCCACCTTCGGAGTATGTAGTAAGGGAGGACTCGATAAGTATCATTTGAGTTCCACTAAAGCTCTCTGGCACTCCGGGGTCCAAGAGAAGTCGTTCTTCTTTTTAGATAATGAGAAACAATAGTGGCTCTTATCTGACGATTTCGAAATAAACCGGGCCAACGCGACTATCCACCCGGTCAGTCTTTTGTACTGCCTTAACATTTTAAACTACGGTGATATCTTCTACAACTTTTATTTTGTCTGGGTTGATCTATATTCCCTGTTTAAATACCATGAACCCCGAGGAACTTGCCCGAGCTGACCCCGAAAACACACTTCTTCCGGGTTTAGCTTCATGTTGTACTTCCTCAATATGTTGAAGATTTCCTGTAAATGTTTCAAATGGTCCTCTGCTCGCAAGGACTTAACCAATATATCATCAATATAAACCTCCATTGATTTCCTTGTTCTTCAAATATCCAGTTAACTAGGCGTTGGTACGTGGAACCAACGTTCTTTAGCCCAAACATCATCACGTTATAACAGTAGGTGCTAAATTTGGTTATGAAAGAAGTCTTTTCCTTATCACCCGGGTCTATCCGAATTTGGTTGTACCCTGAATAAGCATCGAGAAAACTCAGTATCTTGTGTCCAACCATCGCGTCGATCATTCGTTCGATATTAGGCAAAGGGAATGAATCATTCAAACACACTTTCTTTAGAACCTTATAATCTACACACATTCTAAGTTTGTTTCCTTTTTTGGTATGAATACTACATTAGCTAACTGATCTGGGTACTTAACCTCCCGGATGGAAACTATTTTCAAAATTTTAAATACCTCGTCATTGATGAATGCGTGTTTGATCTCGGATTGCGGCCTTCTATTTTTTTTGACTGGGTAGAACTTTCGATCCGGGCTCAATTTGTGAGTTGTCGCCTCCGATGGGATAATGGGACCAGGCAAAATAATCAATATTAGCTTTAATAAAATCAATAAGGTTTTTCCTACGCTCGAGAGTTAGTCTCGTGCCCAAGTATACCTTTCGATATGATTGGTGTTTATACCCAATTTTCCCTTATAATATTTTTTCAAATGCATATATACCTATACATTAGCATCAATTGATATTTTCCATAATTTCTATATTTTTAGGGATTTTAAATTAGTTTATCCAGTATTTTATTTATATAAATAATTACAAATTGCACCACAAATGACTTTATAACAATTTCATTGCTTAATTTTGCTATTTGTATTTATATTAAGCTTAAATTATTTCACAAATAACAGTATTTACATTTTTCGTTACCATTGCAATACCTTTACAATTATAGCCCGTGCATGCATTATTACATTATCTTACCAGAAAATAGCTTTTTATATTTTTAAAATATTGAGTAATTATTTTAAAACATCTCTATGCATGAAAAATATTTTTTATAATCTGATAATTATTCTTATAAATTATTTTTATCAATTATTCGGGTATTTAACATATAGCCCTTTTACTTCAGACTTAACCCTTTTACTACCAGACCAAATTCTCTCTCAACTCACCCTAACCCTAATCGCCGTCACCGGCAAGAACCTCCCTCCTATGGTGTTTCCGTGCCTTCTCCGACCACCTCTGGTCTCCTATACTCCATGGCTCTTTGATTTCATGAGTCCTTGAGATATTCTGAAGGAAAGACAACCTGTTTTGGTTTGAAACTTATTTACCGGCCAGTCTCAAGCCATTTTCGTTTATAAGTATGGATTTCCTCTTGTTTTCGGTATGAATCTATAGGTTTTTTTTACTGGTTCTCTTAATCTCTACTATTTTCTGAAAATCCTAGTTCGATACTGTCGATTCTTTTAGATCTTTATAGATTTGAGGTGATTCGATTATTATTAAGCATTTTCCTTTAAAAATCCTTTGTTTTAATTAACTATTTCGATTTTAGTCACTCTTTCTAAAACTAGGGTTTTTCCCAGACCTTCTTCAAATGATTTTTCTATTTTTCAATGTTTAATATGTTCATCTCTTTACGTATTTTAGTGATTTTTGCATGAATGCTCGAACCCTAGACGTTTCTAGTGGTTATACTAATTTCTTCTTCTTTCGTTTATTATGTTGATTTTTGGGAATCAGTTGTACTAACTTGTTCTACTTAGGGATTCAATGTTTTCCCTTTTAAATCTAGTATTCTTTGGGATTTCCCCCTAATTAATCTCTATTAATGGTTCAAACCTGCTTTTCTTGTTAAATCCTGTATTTCTGCGAGGTTTTACTTAGTCGATTTCTATTTAGAGAATATGAGTAATTCTTCTCATAAAATCAGTATTCCTTTGAAGATTTTTACTGATTTTTTCCTATTAATTGCCCTGTTGAAATTTGTGTACAGAGATTTTACTGATTTCCTTATTTGTGACCTATTTCCCTATTTTACTTGCCTTAATTAGTGAACAGAAGTTTGGGGATTTTTAATGACTCTTTATATGGCTTGTTGTGACCGTTAAGTGATTACCCCCAATAAGGGGAATATTCCGGAATCCTATATGGGAATTGATTATGTGACTGATTAATTGCTCCTAATTCAGAACTGTGATTCTTTTACCTTATTTTGATTCACCCCTTAAGTGCTATATATACACTCTTATTTTACCTCTCAAAGACACGAATAATAGTTAAAATAACACACACATAAACTTTCTCTCCACTCTCTTTCTACTACTTGTGCTCATTGCTTGTCTAGCCGGCTGAAAGCCAAGGCTAGACTGTGGAATTCTACCTACTTTACTTTCTGCATTTGCTTCCTTAACTGGTATGTTCCTATCTCAATGTCATTCTTAAATTCAAATCTATGTGCTCCTTGTTGCTTTGCTTCTATTAAGGATGTGTCATTCTATACTAGTATAACTATTGTCTAATTAACTCTATTTACTGCCTGATCAGCATGTCTAGATTTCACTCTTCATGTTTGTTACTTTAACCAGCTTGTTTACTTGAGTTCAAATACTTCCATCTTTCATGTTTACTTCATTCAACCAACATGCTTATTTTAGTATCTCAGACTCCTAATTTATCTATTTAACCCTAATTGGTATGACTAATTCTGTGTAGTAGACCCCTGTCCTCAACATGACTATTCCTACATTTTGTCTCTATGCTTTACTGTCTATTACCACTTTATCTTCAAGTTTGATTTCCATGTTGAGACTCTGAATCAATAGTTTGTGTTTTAATGCTATGAATTTGGTTGTTGGTTGTCAATCAACCCCTGCTTGTTTTATGTACTTGTTGTTCAATATGTTCTCCCTCTTATCCTCCTTATGTGCTTCTGTTTCAAGTGTTTTGTGTTCCCAACCCCTTCTCACTTTTGTGTAACTGTTTGTGCACCTAGAACTAATTGACAAACTGAAGTTGAATCTGGGCAATGTGATGCTTTTGTGACTACGCTGTTGTTTGCTGAACCTTCCTTTCCCTCAAAAGGTTTTCAACATGTTTTTACACTCCTAATATGTTACTCTAAATAATTGCTACTCCTAAAGTATTTTCACTCCTAACGATTCTACCTCTATACTGTTTTTTCCAAAGGTCATGTCATTTATGTCAAGCACTCTCACTTATACTCTTAGATTACTTAAGTTCTGCTCCTCCAGTGTGTGTACTACCTAGGAATCCATGAGATATCTCCGAACTCTGGCACACTGGGGCTGGCCCTTCCACATTGCACATAACCACTTCTCCATTTAAAAGGATCTTGGTGTGAGCATTGCTCGGGGTCCCTGAGGCCCTTGGGAACTTTGACGCACCAGGATACCCCTATTGGACATTATGAGACTATGGCATCTTGGACTGTTTGAAAGCTTGGTATTCCCAGGATCATGTTGGGCCTATTCAGGTTCCCTATAGCATAGCTTTTATTTATTATGTAATTCATTTATTTATGGTATGTAATAATAATCCTTATAAATAAATATTTGGGATATTAGTAAAAGGGGAGGGATTCTTATATAATAGTTATGTGCAAACAGGTAGAAATCATGCCCTTAGGTTTATTATGTTTACTTTCATTAGAAATCATGCTTTAGGTTTGTTATGTTTACTTGCATTATAAATGTTACGCGGCGCCTTCCTAAGTTTCTTTGGAAGGGCGACGTAAGGCTAAGCAACTGATATCAGGGTGGTTGTTGTCCGCCAAATGAGGTCCCCGCCACACGCTAGACTAGATTGTCAGTGCCGTGTGGGAAAACCAATGCCAACAATTGAGAGAACAATAATGAGATTTGAAATGATGAAAGCTGGATTGCAATAATGAAAGCTATTACAAAATGAAGGCAACGCGGTGTCGAGGGTAGAGACACCAGTACAGGGATTTGCTTGCTTGAAAGTTTTGAATGCTATATACCCCCTAATAATGCTTTAAAAAAATAAACCCTAGTTACATGAGTAGACTAAACTAGGCTAGAGAAACATAATGGAAGTACATGGAATAAAGCTAGTCTATGATTACAAAGAAAAGGACTTAGTTTTCTACAAAGGTAGAAACATGTCCGTTGGCAGCAACTTTGTCTCAGGCATCACGATCTGCGCGCGCGGCGCTGTTGGCAGCTGCTTGCGGCTGGGCGCTAGCGAGGGAAATTGGTGGGGCGACAAAGGAACCTACGCGCTTGTCACTTGGAGTGGCCAAGACCACGGGGCCGTCCGTGGCGCTAGGCGTTGGGAGGCTTGCTAGGACGCCACGGGGCGCGTCCAAGGGGACATGGGGCATGGATGGAAAGCCGCCCATGACATTCTCCCCCACCTAAGTTGGCGACGTCCTCGGCGCCTTGCTTCCCAAATAATCTTCAATCAGACTCTTGTAGGCTTTGAGGTTTGTTCCACTCTCCCAAGTGTTCTCCTCTGCATCACACCCTTGCCATTTTACCAAGAACTCTTGGTGATCCTTCCTGGAGGCATGAATTACCCGGTCATCAAGAATAGCTTCAGCTCACCTTTTCCCGGTTGAACCGGGGCCTTGAATACTGGGTATTGTGAGTTGGCTCCGTGAAGGATCCTCCGTGTCTTCTCGAAAAAGTTTCAATAGACTGACATGGAAGACGCGATGGATTTTCCACCAAGCTGGGGTATCCACCCGGTATGTAACTTTCCCAATGCGTCTTTCAATGGACAAAGGTCCAATATATTTTTGCAGCAGGCGAGGGTCGTGGACCCCTGCAAATAAGTACCGCTTTGGGATTTTGACCATCACTTTGTCTCCTACCTGATATTCAACAAAGCGACGATTCTGATTAGCATGCCTCTTCATTCGCTTTTGGGCTTTCACCAAATAGCTCTGCACTATCTCCATATTTTGCTTCCATTCTGTTGAGAAGCCACTAGCACGAGGAGATTTTCCCGTGTTTGGTGCATTCACGGTGTGTGGGAGTAGCGGTTGTTGCCCGGTAACAATTTCAAAAGCGCTTTTGTTTGTACTGGAGCTCTTTTGTGAATTGAAACACAGCTGGGCAACATCCAAAAGCTTCACCCAATCCTTCTGCGATCCACTAACAAAATGACAGAGATATTCCTCCAACATACCATTGAACCGCTCCGTTTGGCCATCGGATTGTGGATGAAAACTTGAGCTGTGACTCAATTTTGACCCGAGGCACTTAAATAATTGGGTCCAAAAGTTTCTAGTGAAGCGTGAATCGCGGTCACTAACAATGTCATTGGGCAGGCCCCAATATTTGACGACATGAGAGAAGAAGAGTCGAGCTGTATCTTCTGCTGATATATATTGAGGAGCAGCGATGAAGGTGGCATACTTAGAAAATCGATCCACCACAACCAAGATAGTTGTGAGGTCTCCAACCTTGGGCAATCCGGTGATTAAATCCAGTGACACGCTTTCTCAAGGTCTCTTTGGAACAGCTAGAGGTTCCAGGAGTCCCGCTTGTGTCAGGCGGTCAGACTTGTCCTTCTGACATACTAGGCAAGTCCTCACATACTGCGAGATGTCGTTGGCCATTTGGGGCCAATAATATGCACGGCGAAGTAAGGCCATGGTGCGTTCTTCGCCAGGATGGCCGGCCCACAGAGTGTCATGACATTCCGCCAAGAGAGTTCTTCTCAGATCCCCTCCCTTTGGAACATAAAGTCTGTTCCCTTTTACCTTCAGGAAACCATCCTCCATGTAGAACTGGCGAGTCTTGCCTTGTCCTACTAGATCAACCAAATACTCTGCAGCAGGATCCTTGATGAGTAGATCCTGTATCTGGTCTTTAATGGTGGTGGCTACTTTGCTCCCCCTTAGGGTGGCGAGTAGGCACACTGATGCTAGGTCTGCTCNACCATTCAGCTTCGGCTAGGTCATGAAATGACTAACAACTGTGTTGTCTGTCTTGACCACGAATGGTGATCCAAGCAGATAATGCCTCCAAAGGCGTAAGCAATGGACGACAACCAATAATTCTTTCTCGTGGGCGGCATAGCGCCGTTCTGCATCATTCAGCTTTCGGCTCTCATTTGCTACGGGATGCCCGTCTTGTAGTAAGACCCCGCCAAGAGCATAATCGGAAGCATCTGTTTGGACCTCAAATGGCTTGGCCAAATCAGGAAGGGCCAAGACAGGGCTACTAGATATAGCCGCTTTTAATGCGTTGAAGGCCTCCACTCACCTCAGACCCCAATCCCAACGCGTGACCTTCTCGAGGAGTTCAGTTAATGGTACTGCAATGAGGGAGTAGTTCTTCACAAATCGCCGATAGAAATTGCATAAGCCAAGGAATGCCCTCAGGGCGTGAATATCCTTGGGTGGCGGCCAATCTGTGATGGCTTGGATCTTTTGCTGGTCCATCTTGATCCGCCCTTCCTCAATGACATGCCCGAGGAAGTCGATCATTTTCTGAGCAAAGGAGCACTTGGATAGCTTTGCGTACAACTCATGCTCACGCAACCGGGCTAGGACCTTCCGCAAGTGCACCAGGTGTTCTTCCAAGGTCTGGCTATAGACCACAATATCATCCAAATAGACCACCACGAATTCATCAATGTACTCTCGGAAGACCTGGTTCATCAGGGTGCAAAATATTTGCTAGAGCGTTAGTTAAGCCGAAAGGCATAACTAGGAAATCAAACGACCCATATCTTGTCACACAGGTCGTCTTGTGTTCATCGCCCTCCGCAATCCGGACTTGCCAATACCCTGTCTTCAGGTCAAATTTTTGTGAACACCGTAGCACTCCCCAATCTGTCGAACAAGTCTACCATGAGTGGAATAGGGTACTTGTTTTTCACAGTAATTTTGTTCAATGCCCGTTAATCCACGCAGAGGCATAGACTACCATCATGTTTCTTCTGGATAAGCACAGGAGACCCGTATGGGGAATTGGAGGGTACAATGATCCCTGTGTCTAGAATTTTCGTCAATTGTCTCTGAAGCTCGGTGAGTTCGGGTTGTGACATTCTGTAAGGTGCTCGGGCAGGTGGCTTCGCACCTGGCACCAACTCAATCTCATGGTCCACAGTGCGCCTAGGCGGAAGTCGCTTCGGCATTTCCTGTGGCATGACATCTTCAAATTCCAGTAGTAGCTCTTTTACGGGCGTAGAAAGTGGACCCGACGAGCGTTCTACCTCTTCAAGGCATAGGGTAGCCAAAAATGTAGGTTCATGTCTCTTGACTCCCTTTTTCAACTGCAAGGCCGAGATGTTCTCAGCGGCCATCTTCATGGATATGCACGGAATAGTACATGGTGTGGCCCCGTTTACTCCCATCATCAGAAGCATATCCGCATATGGTACGGGCATGGTGTATGTCTACCTCAAGAAATCCAGTCCCACTATCAGCTCGAAGTCGTCTATGATTACCACTCGCAAGGTGAAATTCCTTCATAAGGTCCCATCTTCACCGGTACTTCTTTGGCTATTCCACCCACTAGCTGAGGGGGTGAGTTAATAGCCTTGACATGACCCCGGCACTTTCCCACAACTAACCCAAGACGCTCCACCTGAGTTGAAGCCAGGTAGTTGTGAGTAGCACATGTATCTATCATCGCCAAAATGGGTTTGCCGTTTACCCTCAGTTCAACGAACATCAATGTCCTCTCTTGCTTGGGAGGATTCCTTTTATTCGTCTTCTTGGCCCCCTTCTTGGTGACTGGGCGGGGATCCTTCTTCTTGCGGATACCAGCACTGGTTCCCGCTAAAACCTGAAAAACAGAACCCACAATGGTGTTGAATGCACTGATTGCTTCAGTCTGTTCATCCTCATCTGCTTCATCATCTATCCCATCATCATAAGCTTGATGGGCATTCATCTGTGCATGTGGGCACTCATTATTCCAATGAGGCCCGCTGCAATGACGGCACCCTGAAGGTGGCTTACTTCCCCGGTCACTGATGTTTGATGCAGCACTGTTGCTGCCTGAGGAGGGAGCCTTAGCTTTGCCTGCACTCCGGTCTCCCCCACTTCTGCTAGGGCCACCATTGGTAGGTTGGCCTCCTTTGTAACCCGCTCAGACAGGCAGCTGCGACCTATCCTTCCGAGTCTCCATCTGGTAGTCCCCGAGGCATTCCGCTGCTTGGATTGCCTTGGGAAGGGTGTCCACCCTTTGTCTTTGCAGCTCCATGCGGGCATAAGGTTTCAACCCTTCCAGGAAAGTGAAGAGCTTGTACTTGTCCCCCATGTCGTGAATGTTCAGCATGAGTGCAGAGAATTCTCGCACGTAGTCCCGCACTGATTTGGTCTAGCGGAGCTCCCGTAGTTTCCTTCTTGCATTGTACTCAACATTTTTGGGAAAGAACTGTAGGTGTATGGTAGCCTTCAACTCCGCCCATGTCTCCAGAGCATCTTCACCGGCCTGGATGGCTTCGTACTTCACTCGCCACCAGAGCTTAGCATCGCCCTGAAGATACATGGCAGCAGTGGCTACCTTCTTGGCTTCTTCTAGGCCTCCCATGACATCAAAATACTGTTCGATGTTGAAAACGAAATTTTCCACTTCTTTGGCCTTCCTAGCCCCATTGTATGGCTTTGGCTCAGGAATTATCAGCTTCTGTGCCAAGGGAGCAGGGTTCACAGCGCCCCCGATATGATTTCCACCGCCTCGAAGCAAGCCTTGTAGAGCAGCATTGACAACGTTGAGCTAGTTTGTCAAGTTGTTGATAGTTTGCTGCATGGCAGTCATCCTATCTGCGTCTTGTGCCATGTGGGATAAATTCTCGGCGCGCTCATGTTGGAGGCCCTCGAATTTATCAAAAATTTCGGCTTCCTCAATAGCTGTCGTTTGCCGGTCTCCCTCAGAGTCGCGGCTTATGTTTCCGATGTCAACTTCGGCCTGGGCCATCCTGCGGTCCAGATCGTCCAACCTTTATAGTAGGTCAGTTTTCAGTTCCGGCACCGTATCTACAATGGGTCGTAGTACGTCAACCGTCTCCTCAAGGGCCGCAATGCGGTCCCCATGATTCACCATGATCAGAAATGGTGGTGATGCCAATACGTTCCCTCGTTCGATGTCGAGCCTAGGCTCTGATACCAACTGTTACGCGGCGCCTTCCTGAGATGCTTTGGAAGGGCGACGTAAGGCTAAGCAACCAATGTCAGGGTGGTTGCTGTCCGCCAAATGAGGTCCCCGCCACACGCTAGACTAGATTGTCAGTGCCGTGTGGGAAAACCAATGCCAACAATTGAGAGAACAGTAATGATGTTTGAAATGATGAAAGCTGGATTGCAATAATGAAAGCTATTACAAAATGAAGGCAACGCGGTGTCGAGGGGTAGAGACACCAGTACAGGGATTTGCTTGCTAGAAAGTTTTGAATGCTTGATACCCCCTAATAATGCTTAAAAAAAATAAACCAATATTACATGAGTAGACTAAACTACGCTAGACAAACATAATGAAAGTACATGAAATAAAGCTACTCTATATTTACAGAGAAAAGGACTTAGTTTTCTACAAAGGTAGAAACATGTCCGTTGGTAGCAACTTTGTCTCAGGCATCACGATCTGCGCGCGCGGCGCTGTTGGCAGCTACTTGCGGCTGGACGCTAGCGAGGGAAATTGGTGGGGCGACAGAGGCACCTGCGCGTTTGTCACTTGGAGTGGCCAAGACCACGGGGCCGTCCGTGGCGCTAGGCGTTGGGAGGCTTGCTAGGACGCCACGGGGCGCGTCCAAGGGGTGCCCATGACATAAAACATGCCTTAGGTTTGTTATGTTTGCCTGCTTTATAAACCTTGCCTTTAGGATTTTTTGGCATACTAGAAACCATGTTATAGGCACATTGTATCATTTCTTACGAAATTCCGCTTTTGCATAATCATGACCACCTAGAAATTCTGTTATTAAGTTACTGTTGTAATTCTGCCTAACAAAAACATCCATTCTTTCTGTGCATTAGAAACCCTGCTTTAGGACTGTTATTGCATTCGCTTTAAAATCATACCTACATCGTATAAACTAGTAACTATCCTGTCTATAAGAGTGTTTGAAAGCAATCCCAACACCTAGAAATAAATGTGTTAAAACCAGTTCTATAGTGTTCAGCACCTAGACAACATGTTTATATGACATAATCAATTCAAACTGTGTGTGTTAAATTGATTTCTAAAATCCTGATTACATTTAGACAACATGTTTATAGGGTATCTCCGACACATGCCTAGGCAAGCCTGTAGGTAATTAAGATCTTATAAAACACTGTGAAACTATGCTTTGCTTATTTGTGAGTTTCCCAGATTCAACAGATTCTAAAATCAGTAGGCAAACTGATTAGGTTTCTATCGCTTCGCCTTAACACAATGCTGCATATTCTCTGCTTGTCATGCTCACCTAGATATCCTATTCTCGGATCTTTATGAAACATCTAAAATCTTGCTGTTTGAGACGTGCTAATTGTCTGCTTATTTGAGGAGGTAAATGCGATCCCCCTTAACTATTCCTTTACTTGACAATCCTATGTGTTTTTTATTGTCGCTTAGAATTTTCTCATTTTAAGTACCTTAGGAAAGTCTAGAACTGCCTAAATTAGAGGTCCTAAACACCTCCAGGGCCATAAGGAAGGGACGGGTAATGCACGCACATGGTTCGTTTAATTAAAACCGCTTATATAACCAGTAAGGTGAGGGTAATTGGTAGTAAGAGGATATGATGACCTTTGCGTTAAGGCCACGTGTAACCCTTCTAGTTGAGGAAGGTTTACCGGGTATTTTAAAGATGTGATCCTATAGGTTAATAATCTTAGGACTTCCCTTATTGTTTATACATATGTGCGCTTAGACTGCTTTATTTGTTAAATGACTAATTCACAAAATAAGTTTGGCTGGGACCCACCATTGTGGACCTCGAGGGGTGCCTAACACCTTCCCCTCAAGGTAATTTCAAGCTCTTACCCAATCTCTATTAACACAAACCAATTTTTATGAGTTATTTGCAATAGGTTCCCTAACACATCTTAAATCCGTTAGGTGCGACTCTTCAACTCCTGTAATCCTTTCCCAAAAGGAAACGAGTTATCCCAATGAATGTCGAAACCCTGACTTCCGCTGCAAAAAGGAATAAAGGGGGCCTGCCAATAGGTGCTTGATCAGTATAACCTGCTCCAATTCCTCGATTGTTGACTTAGTGGCATCAGTATCACTGGGTGCTATAAAAGATCTCGGAACACCCTAATCATCCTCTTCGCCTGCTACGTGCTCCTCAAGTTTTTTCAGCCGGGTTGAGTTTGGGATCATTTATTACTATTTGGTTTCCTTTTCTTTGTCCATTCACTACTTTTTGATGTCGAAATTGCGGGAGGTTACTTCATTGACAATGAACATCTCGTTTGTGGACGGTTGTTCCTTATATACTATTTTCATTCCTCTCGGAGTGTGAAATTTCAACGTCTGATGTAAGATTGAAGGAACCGCTCTCATGCTATGAACCCATGGCCTCGCATGGCATGTTGAATCTATTCAACACCCAGACCACTGGTACATAATCTCGGGGGAGTTTTTCCCTTGTCATAGAAACTTTGGTGCATTTTATCATTGGCACTTGGGGGACATCCACTCCCCCAACGATCATGTTGATCACATGTTGGGGCTTTTCTTATTCGACCCGTTTGTTAGCTTCCTTATTTTTTAAATGATTTTTGGCCTGTTCGCATAGGAATTCTCGAAGGTGCCCATTGTTGAATACTCGAGCTACTTATTCCTTTAATTATTGACGATCTTTGGTCATATGACCTTGAGTACCATGTCACTTATACACCAAAATATGATCCCTCTGGGTGGGATCAGACTGTAGTGGTCTAGGCCACTTGGTCTCTTTGATGTGTCCTATGCCTAACACTATACTTGCAACATCTATGTTGAAATTGTACTTCCATAATCTCAGAGCTTCCCTAATCAGGTGGCACCCTGATCTGTTTCCCCTTCGATCCAAGTTGTATGACTGATATCGATCTTGGACCGACCTTGTCTCCTAGTTGATGATTCTCTTAGATTTGTCATTCTCCCTATTTGGGTAAACAAACCCCGAGGAGGGCCCCAGTTGGTCGTCCTCGACTCTGATCTTCGATTGATACCTGTTATGGACATCGGCCCAAGTGACCTTCAGGTACTTCACCACGTTTTTCTTCAATTGTTGAGAAGCCACGAAACTTTGGGGGTTGAGCTCTTGCGTAAACGCCTGAAGGGCCCAATCACCCACTACTGGGGCAGGTCCATTTGTTCTATTTGGAACCTCGACACGAACTCCCTAAGAATCTCGTTATCCCTTTGCTTGAATTGGAAAAGGTCCGACTTCCTCATCTCGACCTTGATGGCACCGACATGGGCTTTCCAAAAGCATCCGCGAGCATATCAAATGAATTAATAGAATTCGGAGGCAAGTAAAGATACCATATCATCGCTCAGTATCTTGTGTCTGCCCGACGCGTCGATCATTCGTTCGATATTAAGCAAAGGGAATGAATCATTCAGGCACACCTTGTTTAGAACCTTATAATCTACACACATTCTAATTTTTTTTCTTTTTTTTTGGTACGATTACTACGTTAGCTAACCGATCGGGGTACTTAACCCCCCGGATGGAACCTATTTTCAAAAGTTTAGATACCTCGTCATTGATGAATGCGTGTATGATCTCGGACTGCGGCCTTCTCTTTTGTTTGACTGGGTAGAACTTTCGATCTAGGCTCAATTTGTGAGTTGTCACCTCTGGTGGGATAATGGGACCAGGCAAAAAAATCAACAATAGCTTTAAGAAAATCAATAAGTTTTTTCCTGAGCTCGGGAGTTAGTCTCGTGCCCAAGTATACCTTTCGATATGATAGGTGTTGATACCCAATTTTCCCCTATAATATTTTCTCAAATGCATATATACTTATGCATTAGCATCAATTGATATTTTCCATAATTTCTATATTTTTAGGGATTTTTAAGTTATTTATCCCAGTATTTTGTCTATATAAATAATTACAAATTGCATCACAAATGACTTTATAGCAATTTCATGGCTTAATTTTTCTATTTGTATTTATATTAAGCTTAAATTATTTCACAAATAACAATATTTACATTTTTCGTTATAATTGCAATACCTTTACAATTATAGCCCGTGCATGTATTATTACATTATCTTACCAGAAAATAGCTTTTTATATTTTTAAAATATTGAGTAATTATTTTAAAACATCTCTATGCATGAAAAATATTTTTTATAATCTGTTAATTATTGTTATAAATTAGTTTTATCAATTATTCAGGTATTTAACAAATAGCCCTTTTATTTCAGACTTAACCCTTTTAATACCAGCTCAAACCCCCTTTAATATTAACCCAAAAACTAGCCCAAAACCCCTTAGGCCCAATCTGCATACACCCGACCCAATAAACCCGTTTAATCGTGGCCGTTGATAATTTTGATCAACGGTCCACAATTAAACTTACCATAATTAACTCCATAACTAACCTTAACTCCTACCATTCCTTCTAGACTGCCATCACCCGTTCCCTCACTCCTCCAAATTGTCTCTCAACTCACCCTAACCCTAATCACCGTCACCATCTAGAACCTCCTTCGTATGATGTTTCCGTGCCTTCTCCGACAACCTCTAGTCTCCTATACTCCATGGTTATTTGATTTTATGAGTCCTTGAGAAGATCACAAGGAAAGCCAACCTATTTTGGTTTGAAACATGTTTACCGGTCGGTCTCAGGCCATTTTCGTTTGTAAGTATGGATTTCCTCTTGTTTTTGGTACGAATCCATGGTTTTTTTTTACTAGTTCTCTTCATCTCTACAATTTTCTTAAAACCCTAGTTCGATACTGTCCATTCTTCTCAGATCTTTATAGATCCGAGGTGATCGAGTATTATTAAGGGTTTTCCTTTAAAAATCCCTTGTTTTAATTAACTATTTCGATTTTAGTCACTTTTTCTAAAACTAGGGTTTTTCCCAAACTTTCTTCAAAAGATTTTTCTATTTTTCAGTGTTTAATCTGTTCATATCTTTACATATTTGAGTGATTTTTGCATGAATGCTCGAACCCTAGACGTTTCTAGTGGTTATACTGATTTATTCTTCTTTCGTTCATTATGTTGAAATCTGGAAATCAGTTGTACTAACTGGTTCTACTTAGGGATTCAATGTTTTCCATGTCAACTCTGGTATTCTTTAGGATTTTTTCCATAATTGATCTATATTAATGGTTTGAACCTGCTTTCTTGTTAAATCGTGTATTTCTGCGAGGTTTTACATAGTCGTTTTCTATTTAGAGAATCCGAGTAATTCTTTCCCATAAAATCAATATTACTTTGAAGATTTTTACTGATTTGTTTCCTACTAATTTCCTTGTTGAAATTTGTGTGCAGAGATTTTATTGGTTTCCTTATTTGTGACCTATTTCACTATTTTATGTGCCTTAATTAGTGAGCAGAAGTTTGGGGATTTTTAATGACTCTTTATATGTCATGATTTAGATTCTTTCCCCTAATTAACCCCCCCCCCCCCCCCCCCCCCCCCCCCCCCCCCGTGCCTCCTCC
>MDKH01018325.1:0-12595 GCA_005239495.1 Nicotiana undulata
AGCTGGTGCATATAAATCATATGTACCGAGCTTGTTACATATATAACTAATACGAGGACCAATAAGTTAAGCCAGGTACCATTTTCTGAAGTTTTGACAAACTGGGATGTCCCAACCGTTTATGTAATAAATCTGGTGAATCAGGAACGGGACAAGTTATTGAAGGGAATACAAGATGCGAGACCATGTGATTTTTCAAGTATAAGGTAATAAAGTCCATCTGATTCACGTCCAGTACCAATAATCCGCCCTGTACTGCGTTCCTGTATAAAAACAAGGTCATCAAGAAATAAAACAGCAGATTTAAGTGATTTGGCTAAGAGACTAACGGCTATGAAATTAAAAGGACTACCAGGAACATAAAGAACTGAGTCTAAAGGTAAGGAAAGAAGTGGACTTTCTTGACCTATTGCAGTTGCCATGGCTTGAGACCCATTGGCCATTGTGACTATTGGAAGAGATTGAGAATATGAAATACTGGTGAAAAGAGATTTGTTACCAGAAATATGATCAGATGCACCTGAATCAATGACCCAAGACTCGGAAGTTGAATATTGGGAGACACAAGTCATGCTACTATCTGTTGGAACAACGGAGGCTAATCCTGAAGATGTCTATTTACGTGAGTTGTACTGAAGGAACTCAATATAATCCGGTAAAGAGACCATCTGGATTGAGTTCAATGCATTGGATCCAACGAATTGTGAGTCTAAGCCTTCTAATAAGAATGACATTATAATGTTCACGCCAGAAAATTCGAAAAACTGTCTGGAAATCACTGTTTCACTGTACTGTTCACCGGAAATACTGTAGCTCGCCGGAAAATAAAAAAAGTCGTCGAAACCTGATGCAACCTTGATGGGTAGGCTCGGAAAACCCTTGCGACCAGGCTGTCCTGAAGAAGGGTGGCCAAAAAGTGGCCGAAAACAGGCTCACGCGCCGGCGAGTGGGACAGACGCGCCGCCAGCGACAAAGCTCCAGCAGGCGCGTGGGGGCACGTGGGATGGATTTTCCCGGAGATTTTTTTTGGGTTTCGTCGCCTCTGTCTTGGGGACCTTGTGGTGGTGTTGGATTTTGCACGACACCAAGTAAAAATAGTTCTGTTGCGGTCAGCCTCCTAAGTCGCCGAAAAATTGCACGACGACGAGGTTTTTCTTCCCGGAAGTAGCTGGAATGATGCACAACTATAAATTTCTCACTATAGCTCTGATACCATGTGAGAAAACACGAGAGAAAATAATATATTGATTAAAATTGACAATGATACAATGAGCCCTATATATATAATACATGTCCTACTCCTAATACATATGGGATTAGGGTTATTACTACTATTTACTATCAAACTAACAGAGTTCAACATCAACCTCGTGTAAACTTTTTAAAATTCTCCCCTTCGATGTGCCCACGTGACCTAGGTATTGTTGCGCCGAATAAGTCCCATCTTCCTGGCTACCCCTATTAGCTAGCAGATATTCTCTCCCATTTATACGGGCAATCAGAGCAGCCATCACCGTTGGCGTAACTTCACACCATACAGGGATTTTATACAAATACCCATCGCTGTTGTCACCACCCAAAATCCTAACCACTGGACCGTGATGACGCCTAACATCCACTTGGTAGGCAAGCTAACGTTAGCTAAAGTATTAACCAATTTTAACAATTTATAAGCAGGATAATGATGATTAATGATTAATAAACTCTGAAATACATTAAATAGATACATAAGTAATGCACTCTACCCAGAAATCTGGAGTCACAAGTACTTGACTGACTAGAATACTAGAAGTATGGTCTGAAATGAAGTACTACTGTCTGAAACTAGATAAATAGTAAAACAGGGTAGAACATGACTTCAAGGACAGCGAACGCCATGCAGTTCTACCTCGAGTCTCCTATTAAAGTCGGATCGGAGCTATCTCCACTATGCACCACATAAGTGTAGTATGAGTACAATCGACTCCATGTGCTCTATAAGTGTCGAGCCTAACCTCGGCGAAGTAGTAACGAGGTTATGACAAGACACTCACTATAAACCTGTACGAATAATAATAAAAGACAACAAAATTATATAGAACACAAGTAAACTCATATAAACAAGACCCGAGGGTCAATTACGGGGGCCCCAAAATAACATCATCTCAAAATCCTCATATCACAATTCCAGAACAAAACATTAGAGCTACAATCAGTCAATCACTACCACACATCATACTCCATTGCGGCGCGCAGCCCGGTGCCGACAATATCACAATATCTGTTACAGCGTGCAACCAGATCCCGATATCATATCAATATCTATTGCGGCGTGCAACCCGTTCCCAATATCAACTCATCAACATGAACAACTCAACACAATCAATAACGTAACCCTAGCACGGAAGGTACCAAAGCGTACAAAACACCAAGGATCTACTAGTACAACTGAGAGTAACCTATACCTCGTACTCAGAAACCTTAATAGTTCATTAACACAAGAATAACTAATGAACTCCCACAATTGGATACAATGTAATAAAGTACAACAAGTAAGATAAAGACAATAAAGGCAAGTAAAGACATGAATCAATGAAGGTATACAATTAATACAGGTAGGCACATATGTGGTAAGCAGGTACTGATGGAAGGATGAATGAACCGAAACATGTAACAACTAATTGACACTTAAAAAGTAAGGCATGAATAACAAACAAGGACATGTAGCAAATCAAAGCATGTAACGAAATATGACATAGAATAGAAAAAGATATAAAGGTAAATAGCCCAACTCGCATGCTTGAATCCATGGCAACGCGTATGCACTTGTCACCTCGCATATACTTCGTTCCCATACATAGGTTCACGTAGCAAATAGACCAAACACGTCCTAATTACCCCAAGTCAAAGTTAAACACGACGCTTACCTCTTTCCGCAACCAAATCAATACTCATCCACGACTTTTTCTCAGAACAAGCCTCCAAACCAACCGAATCTAGTCAAATATCGTTCAAACAACTCAAATAAGCTTTAGAAACTACCCACGAGTGAAAAATATTCAATCTTTAGTTAAATTGAAAAAGCCATCCCCGGGCTTGCTTTGTCAAAGCCCGAGATTCAGACCAAAACCCGATTACGCATTCATCCCCGATCCCGGTTATGTGATTTGTTTCGAAATCCGACCTTAATTCGAGGTCTAAATCTCAATTTTACACAACCCCTAAATTCTACCCAAAACCCCTAATTTCTAAGATTTGATGTTAAAATATTCATGCAAGTAATGGGATTTTTTTTTTAAAACTAGTTAAGATTACTTACCAATAATTTTTGGAAGAAAAACTTTCAAGAAAATCGCCTCTATAGTGTTTAGAGTTGAAAAATTGTGTAAAATTAGCTAAGTCTCAATTTTTCCCTCTTTTACCTAGCATCGCATTTGCGAACATTTGTTCACAAATGTGATGTTCGCAAATGCGAGACACTGGTGGCAAATACAAACAGTGCATCAGATGCACGACGTCACAAATGCGACAAAACCATCGTATTTGCAAAGGACACCCCCTTCGCATATGCGAGCCAAGCTTCGCATTTGCCCAATACTACACTCCATCACAAATGTGATGCCAGTGTCGCAAAAACGAACATAGTAAACCTTGCAAAAGCGACTCATTCTTCGCAAATGCGAAAACCCAGCCCTAATCCCATGCTCACAATACAATCACTTGACCGCAAAAGCGAGGCTTGCAAATGCGATCCAGACCTCGCAAATGCGAGGTCTGCAACTGAAATGCATCAGTTATACCAAATCAATCCGCAACGCCTTCGAAACTCACGTGAGCTCCTTGGGCTCCAAACCAAACATTCACACACGTATATTAACATTATACAAACTTCCTCGCTACCTCAAATCATCATAATAACATCAAATAACAAGAATCGATCCTCAAAACTCAAGATTTCAACTTGAAAACTCAATTTTCACAATTTTTCACATAACACACCGGAATGTGCTCGGGTCACCCGTGACCCCAACCAAACATGCGTACAAGCCCAAAAACATCATACGAACCTATTGGAATCGTCAAAACACTGATATGAGATGTTGACCATGGTTAGTCCTAGCCTCATTTTAAGTCCAAAATCACATTTTCATCAAAACTTTACCTAAAAGCTTTCAAGAAAACGACACGAATCACGCACGCATATTGATAAACATCCAATGAAGCTAGGGAGGGTCTTGAAACACAAAAATAATGGCTAGTACCAAAAATGACCTATTGGGTCGTCACAGCTGTCACGACCCATTTTTTGAACAAGCCGTGACCGGCACCTGATCACCAAACATGACCGAGTGAATCATTTGCACTTATCAAATCTATTATAACTTCAAACTTTATATGCAACAAGGAAATACCTTAGCCAAGTACTTTTAATTAATTTAAATATTTAAAATAAACCGACTCCAAAGCTTTATTCGTAGTAACCATTGAAATACTGCTAAGTTATTATCAAAAACACCTGAATCTTAACCCAACGATTGTGTCTATGAAGCCTCTACTGATAAACTGATGCACTGCTCAGGACATGAAATTTATTGGGCAGTTCTCTAAGTAAAAAAAAGAAAATAGCTATGTAATGTCGACTCAAAGGAGTACTTCACGAACAAAAGCAAAGCTCACCAATAGCACTGGAAGTGAGGGAAGTCCTGACATGTAGCCTGCTCGTCTGAAAAACCGGTTCCTACGTTGTACCGCATACCAACGTAGGTTCACAAAAGAGAACGTCAGTACCATCCATTGTCAGTGAGTCTCAACGATAGGAGACGAAACTTTAATAACATATATATATTACAAGCAAAGATTCTAAATGCATGTAAAACATAAAGCTTATAAGAACAATTCTAAAATAATTGCATAATAGCAGTTTATGAATATTCTAAAAGAAATTCTTTTCTTTTTCTTTCTTATAAAAAAAATACTTCACTTTATACTTTGGGAGTTCCAACTGTCCTGACTTAATTCTGTCTCAGTCACCGTGTGATCGGCACGGGTTCGATCCCAACCTGATCGAATAGACCCAATCCACGAGGTGCCACTCGCTTCATGGTTCTCAACGCTCATGTGTCATACCTTAGATGGCTAGGTAAATTCTCAGCAACGAGACCCTCGGCTCGTGTGTTCCTTACTTTGGTACAAGTAGTTTCAGGAAGTCAACGCCTTGATCAGGACCCTCAGCCTGGACGACGATCCCTTCTCAGAATAGCGGATAAAACCCCCAGTAAAATCCCACTAGTAGGGTCTCAGAATGAGGATACTCCCAAAAACCTTTTCTTTCTAAAACTTTTTTTTTGGTGACTTTTCAAGTCTAAATCTTTTATACATACTGATACTGGTATCCTTAAATGTAAATCATGGCATAAGAATGAAATAAACATTCAAAAGTATTTCTAAATATTCTTGCTTCTTCTTGAATTCTTATTTTCAACATGAAAATGGCATATAAGAATTACACAAAAATTTGAAAATTTAGGTACGTATATCAGAATAAATCATCTAAACTTTAGCTAGAGTAATTCTAAGCTAATAGGTAACTCACTTCAATTAAGTATTTATTAACTCTTTTAAGCAATTCATCAAACACCTTGTATGCGTGCTTTTGTGAGTTAAACCACTTTAGTAAAGGGTTATATCAACTCGCCTCTATTTCTCCTTTCAAGCAACAACGTAAGTTCCAATTCTTGTAATCAACTCAACGATCAAATACTACAACAATAAGTCACAGTAAGTATCCAACTTCCCAAAAGTATTAATCTTTTGTCAACTCGAAGAACTTTAGGTTCAACTTCTAAATTTCTAAGTTTTGGGGTGAGGTCTTGTTCTAACAATTCTTTACTACCTCTGACAACCTTAACCCGTTATAGCAATCCAATAAAGTGAAGAATTTATCTTGTAACACCAAAACTTAACTCGTATTTGATGGGTGTTCTTGAGGTTTTGCAAAACTTTCCTATGAATTCACCCTATTAGGGTGTTAGATTCTAGTATATAATTTCTAGTGTATAATGATGTTATAGCTTACAATCCCATAAAAAGAATTACCTCAATCGTGGCCTAAAGAATGTCCGAGTAGTCGAGAAGCAACGCTGCCTCTGTTTCTTGCTCCTTGAAACAAAGGCCTTGTCTCTTGTTCCTCCTAAGGCTTTAAGCCTTTTTGCCTCTAGCGTGTTTTGCTTAAGGCTTTAACCCATTTTATGGGCTTTAGGCCCTTTGTTTTTTAAAATTTAACTAATAATTAATGATAGCCACTTTTAATTAATATAATATTAAAATTATTAATATTCTCCTATTTGTATATCCAATTATTTATGAATAGAGAAGTAACATCAAAAGTCAATCGCAAGGGTTTAAATCCGTAATAGAAATATAATTTTTATGCATTAAAAGTAAGATTTAAAAAAACTTAAATTCTATAATTAGTGTGTTAAAACTTTTATAAATTTGAGGAGTGTTACAACAGGTGTCCACTTGTATATCTTTAGGCACCTTACTCCCATCTCCCTTCACTTTGATTCTAGCGCAGTGTAAATGGTTTTTTAGTGTTGTTTCCTCCGTTTCAATCCAACCACCACATTGCTCACCTATTGCTTTGAAAACTTTCTGTGACCCAAGGTTAATAGGAAGTCCCAGAAGCCTAATCCAAACCCAATTACGCTCCACCTCTTCGGGCCAGCAACCAGGAGTAGGTTTCCACAATTCAAGGATCACTTTGGTCTTCTTCCAATGCCATTCACCCTTAAGAACATGTTTAGCATCCTTCGTTGAAGTTCAAACAAGAATCGTAATGGTTCATCTCGTACACATTCACACCGAAGGTATATTTCCATGTGTTACAGGCCCATCTACGGATATCATTCAAAGTTGGAGTCTCCTTCATAGGAGTCAGAACTTTTCCAACTATGCACCTTCTCAGCACATCTTTGTCCGATAAATCTGAACCCCCAGGGATGATGATTTAGGAATTGTTGGATTTGATCGGAGAATATTTCGTCCCTTCTGATCACCATCTACTTGTTTTGATTACTTCGTTATAGGACGACTCCCGCCGTGGGTTTCTGACTATAGGATATTCTTCTCTTCTTCTGGGACATTTAAGAACCTTTGTATTTTTTTAGGTATGATTCACCACCCTGCCTAAATGTAACTTCTGGTGTAATAATGACATACCTGCGCTGCCATGTAAAGCAAAGAAACTTATGTACCTTCCATGTTCATTGTATTTAAGAGTGCAATAAAATTTTACTTATGTTGCATTTACCATGTCGCAAATTGAGTCCATTGACTCTCCTAGTTCCATGTTTTTTGTTCAATCAATACTGTCACACTTGCTTTTGAAATGTCAATGTGTTTACGAATCGTGCTAAATGTCATACAATGAGGTGTTTCTTTAGAACTGTTTTGTTGATTTTCATGTGTGGTCCATTAATTTGTTTGGTAAATTGGTCAATATAATAACTATTGGGTTGGATATGAGTCCATGTGTGGCTTTGGACTGTAAATGGGCATACTCTCCTATTTGGGAAGTGTTTGGATCTGTTCCTGATATTCGAGTGAAAGAGTCTATTGAAGGCCCCGGCATTGCTGGATTAGCTCTTCTTGAGTCTGGTTGTTAGGCATGTATTCATCTCGATTCTATAATATTTGAGTCTGTTTCTTCTTTTGTCTTTTGTCATGTAATAATTTGTAAACAAACGATAGGGAGATTAGTTAAAAAATATATTGGGGTATTCTAATTCTCGCATGAACGGATAGAAAATTTTCCTATAGGATTTAACTGTCTTGTTTGATATACAGTGACGTGTTCCTATTATGCACACTCATTGAAATCATGCTTATAGGAAATCACACGCACTTCACTCAACCTGTCTAAAGTATGTTTAAGTATTTGCTAGACTTGTTTCCAGGTTTACTATTGTGCACTCTTTGACAAAATGCCTATAGGATACAATAAACATATGTTTTGCTAATGTCTATCTAGATACCATGTCTATATGTTTTCAAATACGTAATCAATTAATTGCTTCTATTGATCTTAATACACTGCTCTTTTAGATTTCAATCAACTAATCAATTTCTTCGTTACTTCGTTGCATTACTTCACTTAGATGACATGCCTATAGGGATAGAGTATTATTAAATTCATTTCAATTGTCAACTATTAGAAACTTTGCCTATTGGATATTGTTATTCGTCTTCGACAATATGTTTATAAAAATCAGCATTGTTAATCCCGAGCTTTCAAGCAGTGTACCATCTCATCATGCAAAAAAATAGAGATCATGCCTATAGGACCTGCAATGCCTTAATCTACCAATGTGTTAGTCTAAAGTTGCAGTACTGCTTGTACGATACTGGAAATCAAAATCACATAGAAACCATTCCTATATGATTTAACGAATCTAATGCACCTTATTTCTAAAAACTATCTACTACCTAATCTGTCGCGTGCATTTGCTGTTTTTGTGTGGAGGATAACTTTAGTCTTTTATTGCCTTTAAGTGAAGTCCTATATGTTTTGAGTGTGCGCTAGTTTTTTCATTTTGAGCATCCTAAGTAGAGTCTAAAATCACCTAATAGTAGGTCCAAATCCTCGAGGATCATAGGTACGTGATGGGTAGTGCACGCATAGGACACGACCTAGAATTGAAGAGCGCCTTTAGGTAAATAACTTTAACATAGTAATCAGGTAGCAAGAGATGATAGTTTGTGCTTGTTGAACAATACGAGCAACTCCTACCCTAAGGGAGTTGCGAAATATTATTTATGTTGCACAAGGTGATCCTTTAGGCTAAAAACTTAGGACCCCCTTTATTTTGTATGTTTATTTTTCATAAAATATAGACTAATAAAGTTGTACTGTGTAACCTTAAAGACTTACCGTTTATCTATATAGTTTAACTGTTGTCCGATTTTCATTACACTTGTACACAATAGAACCTTTAAATTCATTGTCTTCCCTCACTTATATGATCACATATGACAGTTATAATTTATAACCCGCATAGTGTAAACTTCGGCCGGGAACCATACTTGGGGACCTCGAAGAGTGCCTAACACCTTCTATTCGAGGTAATTTGAGCACTTACCCGATCTTTGGAGACACAGACTAGTTAAAATAGAATTATTTATAAATAGATTCCCTAACGCACCTTAAAAATCGTTAGGTGATTACTCTTCTCTTTTAACACCCATTGAAAAGAGGTGTCACACGTCGAAATCCACTTTCACGAGAAAACGGGCGCAACACCTGTATATACGTCTTCTGATGCTATGTACATACGTGTTTCAAACCTGCCAACTTGTGTATGATAGGCACAACAAATAATAGGCTACTAGTTTTTTTATCTACCAAATTACTTTGTCACTTGTCAGCATTAACATCCTTTTGTTTCCAATATTGCAGAAAATATGAACAATGCGCTTCACTTTATGTTACTTACTGACATGTATATTTTTATTTTTATTAGCCGATAAAACATATTGGTCATGTAACTGATGTAAATAGTGCTTGCTGAAAGACTCATCAGTAACTATGATCTCCTTTGTGGCTTGAATTTGTTTTCTTCCTTCTATGATCTATCAAAGTTTCTAAAAAGAAACAAAGTCATTGTTTGTCTCACTACAAATATGAAATGTAGAGCATTATTTAAACTGTTATAAGAAACAAGTAATTCACAATAAGTTTAATGCAGTTAAGTTGCTCACTTTTTTCAATTGGAAATTCTTCTGTAATTTGTCTCAGGTTTTTCATGATAACTTAAAAAGGATTGCAATATTACTACTGTGTTAACTATAATATGCACTAGAAGTGCGATAAAGGATACACATAAAAGTACATAAGGAGCTCCTTTTTAGTTGCTTCTATTACATAAATATTGATTGTCTATTGATCAATATTCTGTATAACCATTAAGTTTACTTGATTTTACATACATGAAAAAAATCCTTACTTTTGAACTTCTCAAAGAATCTCCCCCAGCAATACCGATCCTCCCTAGTTCAATTAGAATCGAGAACTGCGGAGAGGTTCTAACCGGCCTAGCCTAACCAACCGCTACAAGCGGGCAGGGAATAGATGTGGTGGAGATTTTCTTAACTATCTCCTATAGGAGACCTTTTTTTGTCCAATCAAAAATGAGGAGGAAAGAATAATCTTCCAAGCAGATAGAAACCTAAATTTTGCCTATCGCTATCGAGTTGCTCTGTGCTTGATCATTCTAGCTAGAATCTCTTCTACGAGCTAATAAAATATTGTCATTGACGATTATATTTGAATAACAAATAAATTGGTACATTACAAATCCGTGTATGATCATAGTACAAGTTCCTCTGATCAAAAGTTATACAATATTTTCATCAACAAATATCAATTGCTAACTTATGAAATTTGGGCTCGGGCTCAACACGGGCCATGCCCCACTAATATTAGATGAAGAATTAACCGAAATAGCTGTTCACCCTAACACTTAAACTAAAAATAGCCGGTGAATGTATAATATATGCATAATTTATGTATTGCATATGTACAATCATGTATAAAATGTATACTTTATGTATATGGCTAGAAAAAGTAAGCAATTAATATGTATGTAAAACCCCCATATTAGATAGATATAACCAGTTAGCCTAAGTTTTTGTTGTTGTTGTTGTTGTTGTTGTTGTTGTTGTTATTATTATTATTGTTATTGTTATTGTTAT
Organism: Nicotiana undulata; assembly: GCA_005239495.1. Classification (NCBI taxonomy): domain Eukaryota; kingdom Viridiplantae; phylum Streptophyta; class Magnoliopsida; order Solanales; family Solanaceae; genus Nicotiana; species Nicotiana undulata. The sequence continues at coordinate 10,732 of MDKH01018325.1, forward strand.
TATTATTGTTGTTGTTGTTATTATTATTATTATTATTATTATTATTATTATTATTATTATTATTATTATTATTATTATTATTATTATTATTATTATTATTATTATGACTCTAAAGAATTGTTTTTTAATAAAAGAATAAAACCAAATAACGCTATATACCTAGCGAAAATAAGAATCCGGTTGATTATCGTTATAATTCTACCCAGCCTTCTCTTCAAGTAAAAGAAGCCAAGAATGCCGAAAACCACCGTAGAGGGCGGAGGAGGGCTGCCGCCAGCGGCTAAAGAGGCGGCATAACTGAAAATGAACAGCGGCTAAAGAGATTTTGGCAATGTTACTCGTCCTGCAATAATAGCCTATGTTTCCAAATTAATTGCATTTCGTCATTTTATTTAAGGTCAAAATAATTTTTATATTTTTATAACCTTCATATATTATTTTAAAATATTAAGTTGTTAAGTTGTTTTATAACGTGCATTCTTTGGTATTGTTATGCTTCTAGTTGAATCCTAATACATTTAAATCACATGATCATGCATAGTCGACTGGCTTAAGTTCCGAGTCTGACTATTCTATTTAACCTTAGGATAATATGTCTTCCTGCCATGATATCTTTGAGCTTTGATATTTTTGTGTTATACTCAGAATGATTAGGCTTCTCATCGATTGCTTGCTTGTTTGTCATGTATAATTGTCATTTCCTGACTATGACCATGTCTGACCTCTTATGACTTAGACCCCTGAGTTTTTAAAATCGTTTTATGGCTAATGCTCTATTCTAAAAAAATCATAACATGTTCACCTCATATGTGTTTAATATGTTCACCCTGTTAATCCAAAGTGGCATGTCTCCCTAACTCTCCTAGTATTATGACTATCCTTAGCATGTTGTCACCTCTTTAATGATTTTACTTATGTTGCATTTACCATGTCGCAAATTGAGTCCACTGACTCCTAGTTCCATGTTTTTTGTTTAATAAATATTGTCACTCTTGCTTTTGAAATGTCAATGTGTTTACGAATCATGCTAAATGTCATACAATGAGGTGTTTCTTTAGAACTGTTTTGTTGATTTTCATGTGTGGTCCATTAATTTGTTTGTTAAATTGGTCAATATAATAACTATTGGGTTAGATATGAGTCCATGTGTGGCTTTGGACTGTAAATGGGCATACTCTCCTGTTTTGGGAAGTGTTTGGATATGTGCCTGATATTCGAGTGAAAGAGTCTATTGAAGGCCCCGGCATTGCTGGATTAGCTCTTCTTGAGTCTAGTTGTTAGGCATGTATTCATCTCGATTCTATAATATTTGAGTCTGTTTCTTCTTTTGTATTTTGTCATGTAATAATTTGTAAACAAACGATGGGGAGATTAGTTAAAAAATATATTGGGGTATTCTAATTCTCGCATGAACGGGTAGAAAATTTCTTATAGGATTTAACTGTCTTGTTTGATATACAGTGACGTGTTCCTATTATGCTGTGATGACCCAAAAGGTCATCTTATGTAATTTAAGCCTTATCTGTGTTCCGAGGCTCCGACAGCCTCCGTTAGTCTCACCTCGTTATGTGTGCGCAGCCCGGGCGTGTAGCCGGGAAGCTATTATGTGAAAAGTTGATGAAAAATGAGTTTTGATAATTAATGAATGAATATAGTTGACTTTGGTCAATATTACTGGTAAACGGACCCGGACCCATGATTGGACGGTCCCGGAGGGTCCGTAGAAAAATATGGGACTTGGTCATACGCCCGGAATCAAATTCCGAGGTCCCAAGCCCGAGAAAAGAATTTTTAAAGAAACTTGTTTTCTGAAAATAATAAAGGATTTTGAAAATGAATAATTATGTGGAAACCGTGTTGCCGG